>KE504654.1:388366-401259 GCA_000441515.1 Elaeis oleifera | reverse complement strand
ATATATATATATATATATATATTTTTACAGATTCAGATCAGGGATATGATGGATGGTGCCAAGAAAAGATAGAGATTGTCTTACTGATGGCTTCATAGGTTAATGAACTCTTAGATTTTGCAAAGTTAACTTTTTGATGTCATCAATGCAAGTTTACTTTATTCTCTTTTTGGTGCAGCAAAAGTGAGCTTAGAACTTATGTATAAAGTGCAGAAGATCAGCTAAAACTTGTTTATTCTATATTTAATTTAATATTTACTTTTTTCATATTCAAAAATCTAATGGTGTATGGTCTTGTTCTTTGAGTTTTGATGAAACTAAAAAGGTTGTTGGGATAATTTTTTTGAGACTACACCTATGTATGTTCAGTTCTCTTTAATACAATGATAAAGATTATCTTATTTATAATTATTTTTTCTCTTTGAAGTTACTAGTCTTCATATATTATTAAGTAGTATAGGATATAGTTACCAATGCACCATTTTATTTTTATTTATTATTATAGGTAATCCATATTTAAAATTGGATAAGACAGTAACGTCTAAAAGTTGATTATATATCCATATTTTATTATTGATAGTAGAGGTCCATTTATACCCACACTTTAGTAACTCCTACGAATTCTGATTCATGTATATTTAGTTACCCACATTTAATAAAGAAGGATATACATTAGGTCTATACCCACATATACACTCTTACCTATGTTGGATGTTACGTGGGTAAAGCAAGAGAATGCACACACCGAAAGAAACAACGTGAGTATAAACTACACCTATGCCAGACATACCCATATTTAACCAAACATGCATACCAATGTGGGTGTAGGTGTATCCCCATATTTTTTAGGCCTTTACCCATGTATCTTTCACATGGGTGTATCTCAATTTTCTTGTAGTGACACTAAGAATGGTGGAATAATTTTGAGTTTATTCACTAGGATTTTGGCAATCAACTTATAAATAGTGTTACATAAGCTAATTGGTCGGTAATCAGTAGGATAAAAAGGATTAGGCTTTTTGGGAATAAGAATAATGTATGTATGTTTCAGGTTTCAAGCATAGAAACATCAGTAAAAAAAACAAACAGCTAGGATGACCTTAGCTTTTATAATAGACTAATATCAATGAAAGAATAAGGGAGGAAAGCTATCAAGATCAGGTGCTTTGTCAAGATGCATACTAAACAAGGCACATTCGATCTCATTGTCAGAGATAGGCTCAATCAACTTAGCATTTTGAGATGCATAACTGTTAGCGAGACTAACTGCAAGTCAATATGCCCAAGGTCAGGATCAACTGTCTAATGTTCTATAAAATGAGAAACAAGGATCCTAGTAATATTGGGCAAGTTAATATGTCATTGATTATGGGAGTCCTTCATGGTACTGATTTTATTACACCTACAATGCATAATAGTAGAGCGATGAAAAACACTTGTGTTTACATCTCTCTCATATGACCAATTAAGCCTAGATTTTTGATGCCACAAGATCTCTTACTGATGTAGGGTTTTTGATATTCAGATAAAAGAGATAGCATGGTATGATGTAAATGTAAAGGTAAACCCCCGCGCATAGCCTCTTGCATTTGGAGATAAGAAATTTGATCATACAGGTGATAAGCATAAATGAAGATATTACCCAACCAATGCTTCCAATGAGAAAGAGCATGACGAATATTTCAAGCAGCAAGGAAAGCCTATATCTGGTGAAGATTCAAAAAATCTTACCAAGCACGCTGAATGGCATCATAGCAACCATCATAAGACATCCAAAATTTCTCAAATCAAAAGGGATAGGGCCCCGAGATTGCTATTAGTAATATTTAGGAGCATGAGAAAATGATCTAAAGTAAAATGAGATAAATAATGTACTATGGTTGCAGAATACAAATCCATCCAAGTTTCAAATGTAAATGCCCCATCAATATACTCTCAAACATAGGCTAAATCCAATCTATTATTGCACCATATAAATTTAGGTCCTGGATAGTCAAGATCTAATAAATCCATAGTATTTAGAAATGATCAAAATTTTCAAATCTCTCTGTCAACTCTAAAAGGTTTATCCCTACATTTGTCCTCCCTAGATAAAATATAATTAAAATCACCAACCAACAACAATCAAACCTCCAAAGTTAATATAGTTTGAACCTGAGACTAGATCATTCACCACTCTATACTATTAGTGCTAGCATAAGCCATAACCAAAATTCAAGTATTAGGCAACGAGGTAATCCTAAAGATAATTTTTCGGTTAGTATGGAAAAGGTGAAGAGTTTTGAGATTTTTATGCTAAGCAATAGCAATACCACCCAAGAGATCAATGCTAGAAACACAGTAAATATCCTATTGCAGATTGATCACTCGCTGAATACAAAGAGAAGGCTGTAAATCTAACCTAATTTTTAAGAAACAAACAATATCAGGATCATGATAATGGATTAAAGTTTTTACATAATTTACAAAGGAAGGTTTTGCTGCTCCTCTACAATTTCAAAATAACATCTTCATGAAAACAACTAGGATTGATGATGAGTCAAGTCAAGTGACTCAGAGGAAGATTAAAAATGAGATGAAGGTTGAACATGTTAGATGTATGCCCTAGAAGTCAATTAATAAAAATATTCTAGGGATATATATTTTGTAATTATATTTTTAAAATTAATAAAATTAGATTATTTTTTCATTCATATTATATTTTTGTATCCATGAATCATCCAAAGAATTAATAAAATGATGTCACATATTTTTAAGTATTGAAAATTTGATGCATATGTCATTAACGATTAATTCTTAAATACTCTTAATCAAAGAATAATCATGGAGATGATGATTGATCTGATCAATACTCCGATCGATGCACAAGTCATTTTTTTAGGATAGATGAGTCTCGAATCTATAGTGTGGAGACACTGGAGTGAAAGTATTGGTATTTATTAGAGAATAAAGATACCGAGCGTGACTATTATTAGAAGTCACTTGGATGGCTATCCACTAGTCAATGACTTACTCAATGCTACAGTAGTGTGACTAGTCCTTAAACCTGAGGTATCTTTGCTATTCACAATGAGACTGCTATAGTTTAACTGTACATAAATTCAGTCCCTATCCATATAGATCCCTATGCTGTATGTTGGCTATAGTAAGTTCAATGTAGGAATAGGTACGCATCAAGATAGAATTTATTATCCTTAGTAGACAAGAAAGATGGTTCTATGTGATTTATAAGATTGAGTTCAAAAGATCTTGATCAGGATAGAGTGAATAGTGAAAAAGAGTTTTCACGTACTTCACATCAGGAACTCAAGTCAAGTAAATTTTATATATGACAGATGTTATAGTTTGACGAGTTATTCATAACCTCTATTTAGTCGAAATCTTGATAGAAAGACTGTATCATATGATAACTATACCTAGAAGTTCATTTCATTCCATTCTGCTGACCTACCACCATATACTGCTAAGTATCATTGATGGATTGTGGGATCCATAGAGAATCAGATAGATAATTAATAATTTTTGATGAAAAAATTAAAATATTTCAATCCATTGAAATAAGTTTCAATGATCTATGATGAAGATCACAATATGACTCACCACTAGATAAAATAGAACCTATGGAATCACACACATAAGAAGTTTGAGACTGATCAGATGGTTGTAATCCAAATTATCAATGTGATCGAGGATTAGATTAATTATAATTATTACAAATTATAAGGACTTAACTGTTAAAGGTTAGCAAAATTCAAGGAGAAATAATGTGCAAATATTGCATATTTTAAATTTGATTAGATCAAATTAATTATGGCTGAATTCAAATTGAATCAAATAGAGATTTAGATTCAATTGAATTTGGATCAAGATCATATGCAACTAAAAAATTTAGGTGCATCATATAATCAATTTTGACTTGATTTTAGACCAGTCATCAGGCCCATGCCCTAAGGTTCCTGAATGAAACCGTAGGTGCCATAACAAGAGGTCAAAAGGGGCAAGTTAGGGCGCCAACACTAGGGTTCAAGAAACCCTAGCCGCCAACCCTAAAAGGAATGCTTTTGGCTCATTAAGAGGGGGCGGCACACCTGGGGTTCTCTCTCTGAGAATTCCAGCCACCAAGGGCTCTTGCAGGGAGATAATTTTTCTTATTTGCTTGGGGCACCACTTAGGGTTTTGCTCCTATAAATAAGTGGCTATAGCATCAAGGGTTAGAAAGAGTTTCCATGCCTAAGATTCCTTCCCAAGCCCCTAGGCTGCCACCCCATCTATTCCTCTCCCTCTCCTCCATGCTTGAGCATCTCAATCTTCTCTCTTGTTTGCTGAAAATCAGATTTCAGCAAAGAGGTATTGAAGAAGCTCTTGTCCTGCTGATCTTCTCCAGAAATTGAGAAAGATCTTCCATCAAACAGAGGTTCCGTAAGGGAGTCGACATCCTGAAGAGCCAGTTGGTTGCTAATCAGTCCTCTACTTTGTGTGGATACTCGTAGAGACCAGACACTTGCATAGCTATGAGGAAAGAAACAAATCCACGATCATCATTTACGGAGATCATCTACCCATGCAAAGGTATAATAAAAAATTATTTTCTTATTATGCTATTTTTTCCTCATATGTAGATCAGGATGTTTTATATTGATATTGGATTTGTTCTTCCACATAATGGGTTGGATAGTTTAAATTCATTTATTCTATTGTGTAAGATGATTAGATTAGATCTAATATCATCTTTACCAACCCTACTTGATTAATGAGATTAATCAAATATCATGTGAAGTTTTATTTTAATTAATTAGATTAATTAAAATACACTCGAAAATCTAAGAGATCCTTCAAAGCACTAGCTATCTCCTTATCCTCCATAGATTGAAAAGTAGTAGATTGACCTTCTAAAATAGACTTTAACCTACGGACAACATCCCCATGATTAAGATCTGCAACCTTTTCCGACTATGAGATCAATTGATGTGAAGGTTTAAGCACGTTATCCTTATGCTCTTCTACATGATGTGATCCCACTTGCCTCCAAACTTTAACCACCACCATCCATTATTCGGCATAAATTCTTGTTGAGTAAATCAGGTAGGCGATTCATGCCCATCATTCTGTGAGTCAATAATCAATTTAGATTTAGGTAGTGAATCACGATCCTTATTTGGTCCAGATTTTTACTAATTCTTAGGAGGAGAGCACTTTCTCTTGCCAATAATCAGATCAGATCCTAAAGGTTGAGCAACAAATACTAAAGATTTAGTGATCTTCATGGATTGAGGTTCCGTGGTCTCCTCAGAATTCAAATTCATCAAGAAAGAAATACTAAATTGATGGGGCCTTATCAACATTTATAGCCACTATATCCTTTGGGGGGAGTTTTGACAGGTTTCTTGGGTTGAGTCGAACCATGATCAAGCTGTCCATCAAGTAGAGCAGGTTTAGAAGGTTGTTGGCCAACCATAAAGGGGACCAGTATCCTGGCTGCATGGATTTAGGGACCAGACAATAAGGTGGCTTGAGGTCTAGCAATGTTCATGCAGCTACAAGATTCCAAGGTCTTCCAATACACCCACACCCATAACATATCTCTGGTAACTCTTCATATATGAACTGCTGCCAGAGACATGTATCATGAACCTTAATCTTTGCTCCATGACCGACAGGCTTAGTGAGATCAATCAAAACACACACATAAGCATAACCCATCAAGGTTGAATTCAAGGTCCAAGTGTCTAAATGCAATGGAAGGCCCACTTAAGCAATAATTCTAGTGATTTTCTCAGCCTCCCATAACTCAAGCAGGAGATCTGGTAATCGATCTCAGATCCTTGCCTTGGTAAGCGCATCTCAAGATGGCCAAAACCCAGACGCTAGGGTTCCAAAGCAAAGATTTGATCAGCTAAGGACTAGGGGCCATGTTCCAAGATTCTGTTCTTAACTTCTTTAGTAGGGCAAACAAACAAGAAAAGACCATCAGGGAGAAGAGATACTTGAATATCTTCAATCAAATTCCAGTGGTTCTTCATCTCTCTTTGTACAAACTCCAGTGGAAACCCACGTCCTAAGAACTTACTCACCAGAGCATGCTGCCACCGTTCCGATGAGTTGTGGATATCTTTTGTAAAAACACAACCATCTCTATAAATTTCTTCTCTAGTAATGCCACTTCTTCCTTCGTGGCCCTTGAAGATTGCCATTTGAAGTGTCTAGGGCCTTGCATAATCTAGGACCATGACCGAGTAGGCCCAGTCGAATGCCCAGCATCTGGGGGAGGAGAATCCCTCACCTGTGATGCCCCCAAAGTCAGAACCTCTTGGGGTTCAAACAAAGAGGACTCTCTTTGGTCTTTGGTTCAAAGATCAGTTGAAGAAGTCCTCCTTCATCGTGCTGAAAATCCATCAAAACCAATCAATTCCACCAATAAGGAAATCTTATCTTTCCTTCAGTCTCAAGTGATTTCCCTCTAGGGAAGAAGAGAAAACCATGACTTCTTGAGTAGGTGAGGAAACCATCATAGTGGCCATCGAGATACCCTCGAGGCTAGTCAGATTCTCCTCAGATTAGGAGGAAACACTATCTATGCCCTCGAAACTAGGCGATTTCTCCTCCTAAGAGCTCATCTTCAAAAAAAAATGATCATCGCTCATGCTCTTGTTTGGACTAGACTCTTTTCTTTGATGTATTTTTCTTCTAATGGATAACCTCGGTACCATGAAGATGATCTCTACAAACTGAAGATGTGTGTTGAAAGTGGATATTAGAGTTGGCTTTTGTCGTAAGAGTTCTTGTACTAGGTGCTCTACTTGGACTAAAGCTGGGATGTGCGTAAATCTGTAACTGAGAGTAGGACACCTTATCTTCTTGCATGCTCTCCTCTTTGCCGTTTCTCTCTATTTTTGTTCTTTAGTTTCCTTATTCATCTTGTACATTCTTGTAATCCTTTCTTCTAATAAAAGTTAGGTAGCAGTTTCCTGCTGCTTCTCTTTTTATCAAAACAAAGTTCATGACTAGATCATCAGTCATCACTGATTGCAAAGTTCAATCATTAAATACAAATTTAGTTGACTACACTTAGTGCTTAATGCATGAATTTTTATGATTTTGCAAAGATTTCTATCGATTCTTCATTCATTACCCTAGAACATTTCAATGGAATAGAAAAAATGTCCATAATATTTGTATGTTTCTTCCTACAAATATCAGTTGGGTGGCTACAGAAAATTTTTGATGAGTCAGGTTCATGAAGAAATACATGGAATTGGCAATATTGGAGCTCCAATCTTCAGAAGCATGAGAAAAAAATAAGGATCTAAAGCATGCTACTTCAGGAGATGAGAATTCTTTGACACTAAGCTAGAATAGAGCAATCCATGCCAATGCTAAAAATGTTTTAACTGTGTCAAGTTAGAGTCATTAGTGGTGATAGCATTGCCAGATTCAATCAACTATGATTGTAGTGCCAATGCCATTTGCTTCCGCAACATAGAATCTATGAACTGTTAATAGCATTATGTTGATGATGGTGATGAAATAGATATGTATGTGTCTTTGATGAATCCCCATTTGCCTCTACAGAACATTTTCATCTGTCTAAGATTGTCATTTATAAATATTGTAAGTTTATAATCATACTTCTTTGGTTCTGCTCGAGTGTTACATTAAAATTAAGTGAAAGATAGGATTCTTAACTGAGACTGAAGTTGGATTCTATTTGCCAAAAATAAGTTTTTGAATGACTTCATTTTAGGTCATTCTTAGGAAAATTGGAGTCTCTAAAATATTTAAGCAGTTGTTTCTTGGAAGGAAAATCAAAGTTCATAATTCATTATGAGATTGTGATATCCAACTGCGGCTATTATGAATCCAAATGGACACAAATCAAGATAACTTGCACTGAGCATGACCAACATGATAAACCACTTGGATGTCTACTCACTCATCAGTGGTTGTTTTGATGCTGCAGTAGTATGAGTGGTAGTGGTTGTCTCGATGCTGCAGTAGTATAAGTGATCTTTTGACCTGCAGTGTCATCGACTATTCGCAGCGAGGCTACTGAGTTTGATTGCACGTTTTCTTGATCCCTAGCCATTCGAGATCTTATTGTGTATGTTAGCTATAGTAAGTTTAGATTTGCTGTTAGGAGTAAGATGTACCTAGAAAAATCTATCGATCTTGGTAGAAAAGAAAATCTTATGTGATTTGCCAGACTGAGTTCAGAAAATCTTTGATCAAAGTAAGTGTGAATACTGAAAAAGAGTTTTATGGGATTCACAAGTGAATTTGAATCGAACCAATCTAGCATATGACTGATGATGGGGTCTGACGAGTTTTTCATTATCTCCGTCAAGTCGGAACTTATGATAGAAAGATTGAATCACACGATAACTGCACCTAGGGGTTCAAACTTTCATTCTACTGAATTTTCACTACATACTGCTAGGTGTCACTGATAGATTATGGGACTCATCAGGTATCATCTTGATGATCGATGACCCTCGAAAGATAGAATTGGAATTATTCCAATCCATCGAAAGGAGTTTCGATGATATTATGATAGAGATCACAATATATCTCACTATCAGATAGAATGGAACCTATGGGATCACACATTAAGGAATTTAATCTTAAATTAACCAATTGAACTTATGAAATTCAAATTAGGTTAGGATTTAGTGAAATCTTATTAGGTTTAAGAGAACTATTCTAGCACATGCTTAAACTCAATTCTTATTTGGACTTCGATTCTTTATTAGATAAGGATTCGTTCAAATTTAGAGCTTTGAACCTAATCTAAATTCATTTTGATTTAAAATTAGCTAGGCATCTATTTGTGGGCCTAAAAGTCTTAGATCGAGAGAATTAGTTGGCTAACAAATCTTCTTATCTTCTTCCTTGATTTTCTTTGTGGCGAGGATTAATTGGAAAGAAAGAGGAGGTGCATGCCTTCCTTTTCGGAAAGACTAAGGGCACATACCTTGGAGTGGGTAGATGAAAGAAGAGGGGCCACCCTCTTTATTAGGTGTGAAAGGAGAGAAAGAGAGGGGCCATGGCCCTCTCTTGAGCATTTAAAACCCTAAGGGGGTGCCAAGAGTTGGCACCCCAACTACCTACCTTATAAATCAAGGGACGTCCCTTATCTTGTCTTATAAGATGAGGATGTCACATCCATTTGACATTTGAGGCAAGGACCTTTCCAATTAGGTCTGATTTTTTTTTAAAAAATCAAATTAAAAGGTAAGTGACCTTATGAGATAAGAACTAATCTTTTTAGCCGGATTGGATGAATCAAAAAAAGATCTATTTAAAGAGATAGTCTCCTAGGATTTTAGGTAATTGAATTTTTGAGATTTCAAATCTCTCTCTCCTTCTCCACGTCATCTCTCCTTCTTCCTCTCTTTCTAACACCCAAGAGTTGGGCGTCCCATCTTCTCACACGTCCAAATTGAAGAGGGTGATTGCTTCTATATCAAGAATGAGGAGAAAGGCTTCTGTTCAAGTGTTGAGTCCGCAGTCAAAGATCAAAAGTTGATCAAAGGTTTAAAAGGCTGAGATCCTACTTGGAGAAGAAGGATCTACAATAAAAAGAAAGATTTAATGTTGATCCCAATGGATATCTATGGAGATCGGACACGTGTACGGCTCAAGAACTTTCAAATTCAAGATTATCGATTACGATGTAATTCAACTCATGCAAGGTATTAAGATCCGATCTCAATTTTAATTTTAATTTTTAGATTATATGTATATCTTAGATCCAGAGCTCAGATTGATGTAGATTAGATCTATAGCATGTAGGGTTAAAGGGTTTAATCTAGATCTATTTTCGCTACTGTTTCAAAATATTTTGAAATCTATGCATGCCAGTCTACCCGATTTTCTAACAATGGTATTAGAGCCACTAATTTTTAAGACATATATTATCTAATTTTTGGATTAGATTTAAAAGTTTGAACAGTTTAAAATTGATCTTATGCTGGTATAAGGTTGTCCTGATATAGGATTAACCCCCTATATTGAAAAGATTATCCTAGCACAAGATTGATCGATTTTAAAAACTATTTTCGAAATATTTAGATAATCTTTTAGATCTGAAAATAGATGTATATGATATATCTTTATTTATATTAGATCTAAAATTAGAATGATTAAAAGTTCGCATCGGACTGATATAAAGTTGTCCTGATATAGGATTTATCTCCTATATTGAAAAATTATCCTAGTTTGATGCGAATCGATTTTTAAAAATATTTTAAAATATGTTAATCATTTTTTAGATCTGATTATACATATATTTGATATGTATAAATTTAGTTTTAGATCTAAAAATTAATATATATGTGATATATATTTATAGTTTAGATCTAAAACTTTATATATATGATATAGGATATTAGGTTTAGATCTGAAACTATTTCAAGATCATAAGTACTAATGCATGTAATGAAACATAATCTAAAAATTATTTTAGAATCTAAAATTATATTATTATATATGGATATGGGTTGAATAAATTAAGTTTAGTGATCTAACTATAATGAGGATCAATTGATTAGATCAGACTAAATTTTATTATCGATTTTGAGCAATTGATTGAACCTAATCAATTATTGGTTAGGATTAAGTCAAAGGGGCTCAAAGTCGGTTTTAGTTATAGTTGGTCGCATCGATTCATATTTTGATGTAAGTTGATTAACTTAAGATCTACTTTGGCTCAGTGGTTAGGATCTATTTTAATAGGTTAACCTGATCGATTCTAATCGATCAATTTGGTGTCTAAGATAAGTATCTAGATAGTAATTATTTAATTGATTCTGTTGTTTGATCTAACCAATTCATCGGTGTCTAAAAAAAGCAATAGAGGGACCTCCACTCATCTTAACTTATCTGACAATTTTGAAAGATTTAGTTTCATACTAAGTTACTTGTTAACTCAAGTTCATCCATACCGATTAGGATGGTCAGACATATGGATGTGCTGACCTGAACTTGATCAATCGAATATCATATCTGCTGATTTAAAAGAGATCTAAACTTAAATCTTCTCACTAAATAATAAGTCTAAAAGTCTTCCATCATTGTAGAGATGCGGGTGCCTTCCTGACGTTGATTGTTCTCTTCTGGTTACAGTGGTTCGGTTGCATCGAAAAGATACAATCACTCTATTAGTATTTGATGCCTCGGGGTAGAGATGAGGTTGGATCCAATAACTATTAGGTGAGTATCCCAATGACGGCTTTACATCCGCTGGTGAACGATGGATATGACTTAACTAAGAAATATGCTAATAATTGTTAGGTGAGGCCACAAAACTTAGAGACCAAACCCGCTGATCTTACGTAGTGAAACAATGAAAAAGGTGTTGTCTACTCATTGGTCTATTCTCACCGATAACTGTTAGGTGAGATGCGTATGGATCAGTGGGACCGTAGTATTCACTAGAAATCGATTGCATATAGATTTTTATTCTCCATTCGAGAAGTATGAAAGATTTAAAAAAATAGTGAGAGCCTTATTTATTTTTAAAGTTCTTAGAATAAATACGTAATAAGTACAAATATCTAACTAAAAACTATTCTCTCTATAAATAATCATATCGAGTTTCAATTTTTTAGCTCATATTTTTGACACAAACAGATTGACCAAAATGAACTACAAAAACTGACTCTGAAATTTGAGAATCGTTTTTAGTTTCGAAAACTAACCCATATCCTAGATCAGGATGCGTCTGTGTTACAAGCTCGTCCATCTCCTGATCAAAGAGCCACACTTGAAAAGTAGGTGGATGAGAATAATAAGACGAAGTGTAACATTCTAGTATCAATGTTCAATGATCTTCAGCAATAGCATGAAGACATGAGGACTGTCAAGGAGTTGCTGACTCATCTGCAAGAGTTGTACGGTGAGCAGAGTCGCATAGCTCGCTTTGAGGTCTCTTGAAGACTATTCAGAGTAAAAATACGTGATAGGTAATCCGTCAATAATCATTGTCTAACAATGATCAAGAACGTCGAAGAGCTTCAAAAGCTCAGGATGAACGTGGACAAAGAATTGCAAGTAGATTTGATCCTTCAATCTCTTTCTGATTCGTATGGGTAGTTCATTATGAAATACCATATGAATAAGATTAATAGCAGTTTGTTCGAATTACAGAACATATTGGTAATAGCTGAGGGCACCTTGAAAAGTTTAAGAGATACGGTTCTGACGTGGAGTGAGCTTCCTCTAAGAGAAAGTCTTCTTTTAAGAAAAAAAGAAGCCTGCAAAGAAGCAAAAGGATGAGGCCAAGCCCAAGAAGTAGGTTTCGAATAAAGCTAATGACAAAGAAAGTATTTCCATTGCAATATCGAAGGCCATTGGAGTAGGAACTGTCCGATATACCTGACGACTGTGAAGAATAAAAAAAAGGATGGACCTTCTGAAGGTACATCTGACTTGCTCATAATTAAATTAATCTAACGATTTTTTTTTTTCTAGTTGAATTCTAGATTCTGGTTCAAATGCTCATTTGTGCACTTCTATGCAGGATCTTGAAGAAGTTAAAGGGCTGAAGAAAGGTGAGATCACTCTCCGAATCGGTAATAAAGCAAGGGTTGCTACTATGGCTGTCAGGATCTATCATCTGCAATTACCATTAGAAATTAGTTAATTTTGAAAGACTGCTATTATGTACCTGTAGCCAGTAAGAATTTAATTTCCATATCTATGCTGACACAAGATAATTATAATTTTATTTCAATAAAGATATGTATGCAATTTATTTGAAAATAAAGTTGTTGCACGTGCTTTCTTGATTGATGGTCTTTATCATTTATATATGGATGCAAGTGTTGACATTGATGAGCAAACTGTGAATATCGTAGGATCTAAGAGATTTGGAGATAGGATTAGCCAAAAGTATC
>KE504654.1:366742-380894 GCA_000441515.1 Elaeis oleifera | reverse complement strand
TGTTGAAGAGGTTCAATATGAAAAACTCCAAGAGAAGACTCTTGTCCCTTAGACATGGCATTCATCTCTCCAAGAAGATGTGCCCTGACACACCTGAGGAGGTCTAGCACATGAGCAAGATCCCTTATACTTTGGCAATAGAGAGTCTCATGTATGTCATGTTATGTACACGACCTGATATAGCCGTTGCCGTGAGTGTCACGAGCAGATATCAAGTGAATTCGATTGAAGAACACTGGATTACTGTGAAAAATATCCTTAAGTACTTGAGAAGAACTAAGGATTTGTTCTTGATCTTTGGTGGAGTATCGGAGCTGAAAGTGAAGGGATACACCAATTCAGACTTCATGACTGATGCCAATGATAGAAAGTCTACATCGTGATATATTTTTTGTATAATGGAGGATTAGTTAGCTGGAAGAGTTTTAAGCAGCCGGTCATTACAGATTCGACCATGAAAATCGAGTACATCGCCATCTCTAAAGCTGCTAAAGAAGCTTTCTAGTTCAAGAAGTTCGTTACGGAGCTAGATATGTTGCCATCAGTTACGATTGCACTGTATTGTAACAACAACGATGCCATAGCCCTCGCTAAGGAGCCCAGGTCTTATTAAAAGTCCAAGTATATAGAGCGGTGATTCCACATCATACACGAATATCTCGAGAAAAAATTCATCGAGATACAAAAAGTCGACTCCACGTAAATATGGCGGATCCGCTGATCAAGCCTCTCAGTCAGTAGAAGACCGAAGCTCACCTTGAGAAGATGGGTCTTAGTATATGGCCAATTGACTTTAGGTCAAGTGGGAGTTTGTTAGACAAGTGTCCTAGAAGCCAATTGTTAGCTAACACATTATGTAATTTCAGAGTTTAACTTTATACTTGTAACACTTTTATTATTAATAAGGGTATTTTATTTCAATCATGTTTATGTGTCCATGATTTATCTTAAAAATTAACAATGATGATTTTTATATATTCTCAAGATATTGATAATTTGAAACATATATTAATTAGTGATTAGTTTCTAAATACTTTCGATTAAAGGATCATCACGGAGGACAGTGATCAATCTATTTAAAGATCGGTGCATGGATCACCTCCCTTTTGGGCAGATTAGTCTCGGATCTGTAGTGTAGGGACACTGAAGTGAGAGTGCAGGTGGTTATTAGAAAATAACTTGCTTTAAGCGTGAACAATACGAAAAACTACTTGGATATCTACTCACTCATCCTTGGTTGTCTCGATACTGTAATAGTATGAGCGGTCATTTGACCTATGGTGTCATCGACTATTCGTAGTGAGGTTATTTTAACTGCATATTCTCTTGGTCTCTAGCTATTTGGGACCTTACTATGTATGTTAGCTATAGTAGGTTCAAATTCGCTGTTAGAAGTAGGATGCATCTAAAAAAATCTATCGACCTTGATAGAAAAGGAGAAATCTTATACGATTTATGAGACTGAGTTCAGAAAATCTTTGGTCAAAGCAAATGTGAATACTAGAAAAGAGATTTTACGAAATTCACAAGTAAACTCGAGTTGAGCCAATCTAGCATATGACTGACGATGGGATTTGATGAGTTTTTATGACCTCTGTCAAGTTAAAATTCACGATAGAATGATTGAATCACATGATAACTACACTTAGAGATTCAAACTTTCATTCTACTGGATTGTCAGTACATACTGCTAGGTATCACTGATGGATTGTGGGACTCATCGAACATCGTCTTGATAATCAATGACCCTCAAATGATAGAGTTAGAATTGTTCTAACCCATCGAAAGAAGTTTCAATGATATTGTGATGGAAATCACAATATATCTCACTATGAGATAGAATAGAACCTATGAGGTCACACATTAAAGGATTTAATCTTGAATTAACTAATTGAACTTATGAAGTTCTAATTGGATTAAGATTTAGTAAATCCTATTGGATTTAAGAGAACCATACTAGCACATGGTTAAATCCAATTCTTCTCTGGAGTTTGATTCCTTATTAGATAAAGATTGAATCAAATCCATAGCCTTGAACCTAATTTAAATTCATTTTGATTTGAATTTAGCTGGACATCTATTTGTGGGCCCAAAAGGATTGGATCAACCCAATTAGTTGGCATACAAATCTTCTTATCTTCTCCTTTGATTTTCTTTTATGGCGAGGATTCATTGAAAAGAAAGAGGAGGCGCATGTCTCCCTTTTGGGAAAGACCAAGGGCGCATATCTTGGAGTGGGTAGATGAAAGAAAGAGTGGCCCATCCCTCTTTTGTTTAGGCGTGAAAGGAGAGAGAGAGGGGGGCCACACCCCCTCTCTTGAGCACTTAAAACCTTAAGGGGGCGCTAAGAGTTGGTGCTCCAACTACCTGCCTTATAAATCAAGTGGCGCCCCTCATCTTGTCTTATAAGATAAGGGCACCACATCCACTTGACATTTGTGATAAGGATCTTTTAATTGGATCTGATTTTTTTGGAAGAAATCAAATTAAAGGTAAATGACCTTATGAGATAAGAACTAATCATTTTAACCTGATTGGATAATGATTTGAAATCAAGAAAAGACCTACTTAAGGAGATAGTCTCTTAGGATTTTAGGTAATTGAATTTTTGAGATTTCAAATCTCTCTCTCCTTCTCCATGCCATCTCTCCTTCTTCCTCTCTTTCCAATGCCTAAGAGTTGGACATCCCATCTTCTCACATGCCCAAGTTGAAGAGGGTGATTGCTTTTACATCAAGAACGAGGAGAAAGACTGCTGTTCAAGTATTGAGTTCACGATCCAAGATCAAAAATTGATAAAGGTTCAAAAGATTGAGATCCTACTTGGAGAAAAAGGATCTACAATGAGAAGAAAGGTTCAAGATTGATCCCGATGGATACCTGTAGAGATCGGATACGTGTGCGGCTCAAGAACCTTCAGATTCATGAACATCGTTGCTGTGTAATTCAACTCGCATAAGGTATTGAGATCCGATCTCAATTTTAATTTTAATTTTAGATTATATGCATGTCTTAGATCTAGGGCTCGGGTAGATGTAGATTAGATCTATAACATGTGGGTTAAAGAGTTTAACCTAGATTTGTTTCCGCTGCTGTTTCAAAATATTTTGAAATCTATGCATGCTAGTCTATCTGATTTTCTAATATGTTCAAACGTCGAACACATTGGACAGGTATAGTTACACCCCTTTGTATGTTGAATAATTTTTTAATTAGTATATATAATAATATATATGTAAAGAATGTTGATTGATAATATTAATTTTGAAAACTATTATAGATTCCTAATACTGATAGTTTGGTCTATGCAAGTGTTCAACTACAATCTCAACATCCTGCTACTGATTAAAGATTTATTACATTTAGAGGTGAGTTCGTTATTTTTGAGTAACAAGTAATTTATTATTTTATTCTCAATTGGTATAATACAAATGAAGAACAAGTTGAATATACTTCATATATATATTTAAATAACTAACAAGTTGATTTGCTATTTCACAGGTGATGAAGATTGATTAGAATAATTTATTTATGGTGATGCTTTATGCCAGTAGTGTGCGATAAAGCAAACTATAGATATTAGATTTTGTAATGCATAACTTTATTATATCAACATGTGGGTACTTTGTTTTGAATTTTGTAATGCAAAGTCTATTGTATCAATGTGGTACTTTATTATAAGTTTGGTCATAAATGAATATTTGGATTGTTTTGACTCAATGGTCTTTGATTATATTGATTTTGATTTTGTAAAATTTGGTTGTCCGTGTAGTTTGTATTTAATAATGAAGTATTTGATTCATTACTATTTTTTACAAATAGATTGTATGATTAATGATAAATATAAATTTAAAAATAATTAATTAAAATAATTAAAGTGATGTTTACAAATGTCATTATAAGTACAATAAAATGATATATTATATCTACTCTAAAATTATAAAGCAGTGATTAAAAATATCATAATAAATTATTTATATCAACATTTCTGTGCATGTTGGTATACATGTTTATAGTGGCATATACATCGTCGTTACTTATTTCATATACATCAATGTCAATAATCTAAATCGACATGTATAAGTGTCGCAATAAATTATTAAAAATGACGTTTATTAAACGTTGCCATAAATCTCTTAAGTTGACATTTATAAACATCTTTATAAGCTTGTCATCAACAGGTATTATATTTATAATAATATTTTGAAATATCATCATAACACATACTTTTGTGACATTTACATAATGTCATAATAGATCATTATTATAAATAGGATATCAATATTTGTAAGTATTATTGTCATAAAAACTAACGATGCTCACTGGAATGATATATATCTGATATTTGTTAAAAATATCGATACAATGATATTACGGTGTTTGTACGGTCTCTTGCGTTATTTGTTGGACGTGGTTACTAAATTTTTTTTTTTTTTTTTGTTGTAGTGCACCTTTATCGTTATTCATAGAAATTCCCAAATGGGACGCGGTTCTAGCTTGCCTTGTCAGTACCGGCCTAATGGAAGATGGTTGCAAATGCATGACACGTTAACCATGAAGCGGATTCAAGTGGTCCTCATGGATCATGATTGTTCCTTCAGCAACGTGCACATGATTCACAGGGATTGTTGGATCTATTCAGTGCACCGACTTTATCGTGTACCTAGCTATGACTTTAACATGTACGTACCTAGCTATGATGTTAACCTTGTTGTCTCTGAAGAAGAACGCAGGCTTTTACCCCCTTCCTCTCCCTATCCTGCCATGTCCTATAATCCTTGTTATCGTTCCCTTGCTGAGCAAACTAATCTTCTATGGCATTCGCCTGGCCTTCGGAGTTATCATCTAATGTCCGTAATGTAGCAAGCTTTTCATTCCTTTTTTTTCTTTTTTTGTCCAAAGCAAGGTTCTTTCAATTCAAGAATGGTAAATGCCGTAATTGACATCACAAATGGACAATTCTAAGTAGTATTCATTCACAAAAAAAAAAAAAAAAAAGGAGTATTCATCAGAATAGCCAATGACACAGTTGATCAGTCCTAGAGTTCGTCAAATTCCATTATTCAAGGATCAATAGATTCCCTGAAGTGGAAAGTTTCCATTTTCAAAAGTTTCTTCCCTGCATTTTTTTTTTTAAATGTCATCCTTAATAAGGCAGTCTAAGATTAATTAGCTTGATAGCATACTTGAATTTTTTTTATCAACAATAATCTCATGGAGTAGTTCTTCCACTCATATCTCTCTTATCCAGGTGCTTTTTTTTTTTCCTCCTCTTCAACTAGTAGTCATGTTTGGGACTGCATTAGTGGGATGACAGAGAAACTCTCCCTCATCCTGTAAAAAATTGAATAAATTTTAAAATTTGAACGCAATGATCTCTCATTCCCAGTACTTCGTTCCTTCAATAGCATGTCATTTGAGATTGAACGTCAAATTTAGTCTGGCGTGGCAACCTCCTCTTTTATAATCCAAAAGTTGCAAAAGTCTTGTGCATAACTAAAACGGCGGTTAAACTAAAGCCAACTTAATCCAAGAGGGGAGACAACCTCTTGTAAATTCAATTTTTTTAAAAAAGAGGACCCGTATTTTTTGAGGGTCAACAATTCTTCATTTTTTTTTTAATTTTTTAGACAAAAATATCACATTTCAAATGAAGGTTTGAAACTTACTATTAGTTCTTACACTTCAAAAAAAATGTTAGTCTATCTCCTTTTCCCTTCTCTTTGCAAGATGAAAGGAATGCCTACTTTATCTAGGCCTCTTCGATACTTTTTAACTTCCAAATCTGTTTAGGATTTGAATATTAGTACAAAAATACTATTCAAAGGCATATCATGAAAAAAGTTGTAGTTGATTCCAATATTTGCAACACTTATAGAAACGCACCAACACCCAAAAAAATAATAAAAAATAAATAAACTTTGCATGAATGATTTGATTTTTCATTGTCACATTTTATGCCCTTGGTCTTGATTACGCTAGCACACCCACCTATTTACTTGGTTTAGCAATTGAAAATTATGTACAACTTATATTCAGGATATGTGTAAACGATGTTTAAAACTTGTGCAACTTTTCTTGTAAAATGACTTAGTTTAAATTTGACAGTCACCATTCCCTAAGTTTTGGCAGTTGATTCTTTAAAATTTTGGGTAATATATGCATGTAATTGTACAAGCATAGCAAGGGTGTGGGACAGAAATCCTTTTCTGTTATCTTAAAGAAAAAGTAATGCAAGCATAAAAAGGGCACTTATGCTCGCACAATAAGGGCTAAGGATATTTGTGTCCCATGGTGAAGAAATATTCCACTTATAAGAAAAGACAAAATGAATCATTTTGAAAACATGAACCCAATTATTTTCTTCTTGCAAAGTTTTCTTTATTGCAGTTAATCCTTTTTATGTTATCAATCTTGTGATTTAACTTGTCAGAAGTGTATGTTTGAGAAGCTAATCATTGAAAGAAAGAAACCATGGTGACTGGACCCTTTCATTATTAATTGACCTTACATGAACAATCTTGCAAGAACATGGAACCCATACAGAACAAGCTCACAAGAACAAAATTGTTAAGACATGTTTTAACCAATTATACTTTCAATGAGAAATTAATACGAATGCAATATCAGTTATCACCATCAACCTTCTACTCTAACTGAAAGGTCTTCCCTGCAAATTCCTAGCCATATGCTCTATTTGCGAACCATTAAGCAAGATTAATTTAACCTATGGTCATGCAGCTTTCGCTATCTATAGGTCATTATTATCTCCACTACTGTAACGGGAAAGTCTTAGCGTTTAGATGTCTAAGCCGAACTTTGAGACTTTTGCATTTCTTCCCATAAATTTCACCAATCATGATTTATGAAGGAAACAATCTAAAAATGTATAAGAGAAAATTTTGTTTCTTAAGGATCCCATATTTGATCCTCTCAGATACATTGTGCGTGCCAGATGCGCGCTAGAGTTAATTTATTTTGTTTTAAAAGTTAGTCACAACTCACAATGAGGCAGGAACATTAGAAAACCCAATCATAACTTGGTCTTGAAATTCAAAGTCATGATATATAATATACTAACGATAAACCTTATCGTTATTACCAAAAAAAAACTTGTCCAAAAGCAAAACCAAAATAAGCTAGTGCATGAGATATAGTTGATTGTAACAACAAATTCTTGAGTTGTTTGAATAAAATTAAGTTTCATTTACTATTATTTGTCCTTGACCGGGACTTATGGCTGTTTGTAAATGTTCATCGAGAAAAAAGGTTTTACATAATGTAAAAATCCAAAACAACTATTACTTTCGCCATATGGTAACCATTTTATAGTAGAACAATAACTATATTATTTATACATTTTCCAAACATTATCTGAGCCCTTGAAAATATTATAATGTTATAGCAGCCATTACTCTAAAGCATGTTTTGGTTTACAATCATGGAAGTGGAATAGCAATGATCTATCTTCATTGCTTGCATAGCCCAATGCCTTTGGAGATACAAATTAAGTTGATGAAATTTTATTTGAGCAAGAAATAGGGTTGGCAAATAACCAAACCCGAAGAAACCCATCCAATTCATCCCAATAACTATCAGTTTCGGTCGGCCGAAAGACATAATTAATCAGATGGAATCGATTGAGGTAATTTATAAAAAATCGATTATTTATGGTTGGATTTAGTTCCTATATTTTAATCTGTATGAAATCGAATCCAATCAATTTAGTATTTCATAAATTCATTTTCATTTTAGGACGGTGTAATTTAGACTTCAATACTTCATTTAGGTTTCATTCTAAAAATTAATTTTTTTATATTAAATTAATAAAAAATAAATTAATTAATTTAAATGAATCGTATTAAATTTAAATCAATATTAGATTAATATTAAAATTCAAACCGATGCCATTCATTTAAACCTACTACAAACCGTTTATTTCGGTTTCAAACGATTTATACATGATAAACAATCGACAGCGGATTGAATTTTTTTAATCTAATTAAATTCGATCTGATAAAATTTTTTTTCAATCCAATAAAATCCGATCAGTGCTCTATTTTAAATAAAAATAAATATTTCAATATGTACACAGTATCGTACGATATTTTGTTTGAGTACTGCAGCAGATCTCGTATCTGTTTGAGTATGTGACCATCCGGCGGAAACGACACGGTTGCCCACGTCGTGGGTCCCGTTTTCTGTCCGCCTACGTCTTCCTAGCTTCTTTTCTGCGTTTACTTATCTTTTGACCAGTCGCTCTCTTAAGTCTATGGGCTTGGACGTACAATTACTAAATTATGGACGAAATTTACATACAATTTTCATAGCATATGCTATATTGGTGCATACTTATTCAGTACGTAGCGATAGAGAGTCACTACGTAGTCCTCCCTCTATCACCATAAATACCATATCTCTCCATTGTAGACACCCCCATCTCCTCATACACCCCCATCTCTTCTTCTCATCTCCAGTCAAGCGCCGCCGCCCCAGCCCCCACCACCGCCCCCCCGCTCTCTCTCCTTCTTCCTCTTCTTGACCCACACCCATCTTTCCTTTCCACCAAAAGCTTTCTTATCTCTCACTTCCTCTCATCTCCAAAAGCCCCTTCTTCTTCTTGTTCTTCTGGTTGAACCGCACCCATCTTCCCTTCTTCTTGACCCACATCTCACTTCCTCTCATCTCCAAAAGCCCCCTTCTTGTCCTTCTTCTTCTTCTTGAGCCACACCCATCTTCCATTTCCACCAAAACCTTTGTTTCTACAAGCCCTCCATCATTTAATCTTCATTCCATCCCAAACACTCACTCCTATTGCACCCACGACACTATGCCGATCCTTCCTTCCGTTCCCCTAAACCTAACTTTATAATACCCCGGAAGTACTTGGAAAAAAAAAAATTGCACCCACGACACCATTCCGATCCTTCCTTTCCGTTTCCCCTGAAACTCTAACTTTAAATACCCCCGGAAGTACTTGCAAAAAAAACACTGCAAGAATGTCGGCCGCCACCTCCGTCTCCAATTTCGACAGCTCGAGCAATGCCGGCGCCGGCGAAGGCGGCCGAGCCGCTACGAGTCGCAGAAGCGGAGAGACTGGAACACGTTCGGGCAGTACCTCAGGAACCACCGCCCGCCGCTGGCGCTCTCGCGGTGCAGCGGCGCTCACGTGCTCGAGTTCCTGCGCTACCTGGACCAGTTCGGCAAGACCAAGGTCCACACCACCGGCTGCCCTTCTTCGGCCACCCCTGCCCCCCGGCCCTTGCCCCTGCCCGCTCCGCCAGGCCTGGGGCAGCCTCGACGCTCTCGTCGGCCGCCTCCGCGCCGCCTTCGAGGAGAATGGCGGCCACCGGGAGGCCAACCCTTCGGCGCCAGGGCGGTGAGGCTCTACCTCAGGGAAGTAAAGACTCCCAGGCGAAGGCGAGAGGGGTCACTTACGATAAGAGGAAGAGGAAGCGGCCGCCGCTGGTGGCGGCGGCGACGGCATCGGCAGCAAATACCATGATGCATCCTCATCTGAATCCCAAGAATTTGGGCAGTTCAGATTATCCAATCTACCAGTATGGCCATGTGGTAGTGCATGGTGGTCAGGCCAGCGACGACGATGTTGCCATGGTGGTCGTGGATTCTCGCAATGCTGCTTTCATGCCACTATCGGTGTTTAATTAGTATGGTTGTTAGTAGTAGTTTCGTGGTATTGTAGAAAAGGCTCTAGAGCTAGGTAGGCTTTTATGGAGTAGTGGGATAATCTCTGTGAACACTGTTGTGGTTCTTTGGATGTTGTGATGTGTTTAAAAACTTTGCATATGTTTTGTTCTACAACATGTTTCAATGGTTTTGTGTTTCTATTTGGTGTTGTGGTTTTCTTTCATGTGCTTGTTAGATTTGATATTTTGTTGATGTTGAGGAACCAAAAGAGTGATTTGATGACAGACCAAGGCAGATGACTATGGAACATGGGGTTCTTGGTGGCTTGGGACTTTTTTTTTTTTTGTTCCTAAATATGACAATGGAATATAAACTGCTGGCTGGTTGCTTTCTTATATGCTGTGATTCATCAAATCACATTTGTTCCTCGATTTCATTGTTATAGAAGTTGGATGATCGGACAGTTTTGAAATCTTTCGATGGAAATAGATTAGCCTGAACTATTTCTCTCCCAATTTGTCAAAAAAAAAAACAAAAACAAAAACAGGAGTTATTTCTCTTCCAGAGTTTTTGATGTTCTTATTCTGACTTCAAGATCCTGGTTGTACTCCTTCCTAGAAATATCTAGGCAACTTCATGAATTGATAGAGATAGAACTATCATCCTTTGCCATTCAAGTACCCGTAAAGGTAAGAGATTAGATTGTATTTCTAAGTAGTCCATTTGGAGAATTATCCATATATAGTGGTTTTATGAGGGTTCGCAGAGATTTTTTGAGACGATGAGTCCTAGATTAATTTTAAGATGAATGTAGCAACCATGTTGCATTGTTCAAGCAGGCAGTGCTTATAGAAACATAAGATCTTTCTTCCTATTCTATTTCTTCTTGTTCTTCTTCTGAATGGTAGAGGAATAAGATCCCACCTTGCATGATTTCTATATCCTTTGGCCTCCTTATTCGACTACTAAATTATGTTATACAAATTCTCACAGAAGCAAGTTTATGTGAACTGAATCTTGATAAAAAATTTGCCATCAACGTCACAAATAAATATTTAAGAGAGAGCAAATGATTTCTATTACATGAATAAGATGAATTTTGCTCAGGTACTTTATTATTTTTCAGAAAAAAATTGAAATCCGTCGTCACCATTGCTGCTAGTGATATTAGAGCAAATTAATAAGCAAAACTGATCGCTTAACATGTGTAAAATCTTGAAAGTCCCATACCGGTTACAGTCAAGAATGTCTGGGGCAAAACTGTGACGGACGGCACTTGTGATTCCCTGTAGAGGGCACACGCTCTCTCAGAACGGAAATACCTCACGTGCCACGTGAGGCGCTTTTTGCGGGCAAAATCGCCGTCTCAATGCAGACAATACCTCACGTGCGATGGAGAAGGAAAGGTTCGTCACTCTTGACACGTAACCACATCAAGATATTATGGCTATAATATAATAAGATTGCCTTTTGAAAGGGTCAAACTGTAAATACAGACCTATCATTCTTTCTAATTATTTTGAGTTATTATTTTTAAAAAAAAGGAATATTTTGAATAATCTAACAGAAAAGGTTGTTTTATAAGCAATTGCATATTAGGGTTAGGTGCTGGCGTTTACAAGAAAGTCAATATGGACCACCTAGCTGAATGGTGGTCCTGATCGAGAGACACCACCATCCAGACCACCAAAAATTTGGTGGGATTCAGATTTCCCATTAGATGCACTCCAATGCGAGGTACGTTGGAAACGCGTTATGGTGGACCCTGTCGGACTGTCATGGACCAGGAAAGCATTAAACGCCCCAATTCTTTTGGTTGGAATAGTTATCCTGCAGTTTGTAGTATTTGCACCAAGTGCCGCGTGTATCCAAAAGATTTTATTTTATTTATTTTATTTTTTTGATAAGAATCCAAAAGGTATCCCAATAGCATGAAATGCAAGCAGGTTATTAAAGTATAATTATCAATACCAACTTGGAACTTCATGCGATGCACAGTATATAATTATTTTAATAATAATTTAAATAAATATATAATTATTTCTTCCAATCATTAACCAATAATACATACCTACATACATGTCTAGCATACACAATTATATAAATCCACACATATTTTATTTAATAAATATATTATTTAAATAATATTTTATTTATTATATTTTATTATTATATAATATTTTATTTATATAAATATTTTTTTGAGTCTTGCAATAGTACTTTTTTATAATATTTTATTATAAAATATAGTTAAGATATTACACAATATTATTTTTATATATTGTATTTATTTTAAAAATATTTTTTTGCTTTCTCTTTTCTTACCCGCGGCTCCACCGCCTCACTCTCTACTCGCAAAACAATTAGAAAAAATTATTATATAATAAATTCTTCATCAGGGGTTAAATCGCAAAACAACCCCAAACCAAATCAAACCAACTCAATATGGTCTGGTCAAGTCAATTATTAATGGGCTGATGGATTAATAGATTCGATTTTTAAAATTCGTAAATTCGAATCCACCCCTTTTAAAGCTAATGGATCAACTGAATTTTTGATTTTGGGTGTGAACACAAAACCCCAATCTGTTAGGCCCTTCTCCTCCTCCCTTCTTTCTTTCTCGATTACGACCCAAAATCTCCATGACCATCGATCGAGAGTTTATTTTATATATATAAAGAGAGAGAGAGTTTTTTGCAATAGTACTTTTTATAATATTTATTATAAAATATAGTTAAGGTATTACACAATATTATTTTTATATACTATATTTATTTAAAAATAATAATTTTTTTCTTTCTCTTTTCTTCCCCATGGCTCCATCGCCTCCCTCTCTGCTCGCAAAATAATTGAAAAAAATTATTATATAATAAATTCTTTATCAGGGGCTAAATTGTAAAATAACCCCAAACCAAATCAAACCAACTCAATGTGGTCTGGTCAAATCAATTATTAACAGACTAATGGATTAATGGATCTAGATTTCTAAAATCTGAAAATCTGAATCCATCCCATTTTAAAGCAAATGGGTCGACTGAATTTTAGGTTTCAGGTGTGAACCCAAAACCCCAAATCCGTTAGACCTTTCTCCTCCTCTCTTCTGTTTTCCCGATCATCACCAAACCCCATGGCCACCGATCAAACTCTCAATTAACCTCCACCGGTGAGTCATCAGGCCTTCCCAACCACCAATAACCTTCTCCCAACCATTGGCGTCCCGACGACTGTCGATCTTGAGGGAGGCGGTTAAAGAAGGCTGCCCGAAACATCATTCCACTCCATTGCATCTCAATTGACGGCCGTCAGAAACACACGATCAATGGAACACCGCCTCTTATCGAGACTCTCAGCAAGTTTTCCGACGGGTGTGCTTGCTATCTATCGATCATTAGGAGATCGATGGAGGAGGCGTTAAACTGTGGCTGCTTCTCCCAAAAATATGATTGACGGCCATCGGAACAAGTCTGGATCAACAGACTGCCGCCATCTCTCCGAGGCTCCGGCATATATTCCCCAATGATCAAGAGGGAGGACCATTGGTTTACTTAGATCCGACAGGACCTTCCTCTCATCTTTCTCATTTTTTATTTATTTTTTATTATTCAGGATGGGATGGTTGCCGATAGGGAAGCTCGTCATTAGCGAGCCTTGGGTGATGGTCGAATGCAGGCTGGAGGTCTTCATCCGCGAATTCTCCCTCCTCATCGATGACGTCCTCGATCTCTATGGCCGCTTCGTCCTCCTCAGTCCGAATCTTCAAATTTTCTTTCCCTCTCCATGCAGTTTTCTAGACACATGGCATCTAAAAGGCCCAACTACATATCAAACGGAGGCTAACCAACATAGTTGCCCCACTTTAATATATATATGATTCCAAGCAGAGTATTAAAATTTATGCACTATAATTAATTAAAGAGAAATTTAGTAATCTATAATAAATATTGCCAACAATAATGTTAAAGATGATCCTAGAAGGAAAGTTTCACAAAGAAAGACCCATAAAGCTCGCTTCAAATGGTCCAAAAAAGGATCATGGTTATTGTTATGCATGATTTTATCTAGTTTAACAAAGGTATTTCAGTTTTGTTTACACAAATTAAATCTAATACGATCATACATGAGTATAAGGTGGGATTTGGTGAAACAAATATAATCACTATAGTGATCTTAGATCACCATTTGATCTCCGATGATTTAAAATCATTATATTTGGCATGCTATATTTCAATGACTAAAGATTCCTTGTTATACATGAGTAATTTGCTTAGTATGCCATAGAAAATGAAGAACACTAACCATATAATACCAAACTTACCTTTGAAATATTCTATATATTTTGCAACTACTAAATAAAATTTCAAATAAACTACAAGAAATACACATAAATGGCTAATAGTAGGTCCAAGCAATTCATATGTAGAATTATTTGAATAGATTAGTTATAATTTTGATAGCAAAATTATTAATATTATTGTTGGGTATAAAATACCCTCAGCCGAAGTTC
>KE504654.1:328897-343623 GCA_000441515.1 Elaeis oleifera | reverse complement strand
ATATATATATATATATATATATATATATATATAAAGTTGTTACATTTTCTCTTATTGTTGAATAGTCACCTCTTATTTTCTTTTAGGGGAGAAAAGGCAATCCAAAAGAGTGTATGCTACAAAAGCGGGAGTATTTATAGGAATGGAACTTGGATAAAAGTGAAAAATCCTTTAAAAAAATGGAGGGGAACAGAAGAATCCATGGGATTAAGCATGATTTAAAGGAAACATTTCATGTTTACCACAAAGTGGTGTGCCTGGACCCCTTTTCTGGAAACGTGGAAGCCTTTGTGGCTTCCATTTGATTTGCGCATGGTTCTTGGCATCACCAACATGAGAGGTTTAGGCTCTGATTGTGGTCTTATATGGCAAGCCTCAAAGACTTTCCTAGATGCTGGTCTCATATGCCCAAAATCAAAACTTGGGTTTGTCTTTGCGTAAAGACGATCTAACCTTTGCCTGCTTATAGAATAGCTTTGTGTGTTGAATTGGATTTATCATATTAATACAAGTAGAGACCTATGATCCTATTATTTGATTTCAAAAATTTTACATAATAGTGCACTTTTAAAATGTGATGTGTAAGGCCACATGTGCAGCTGCACGTGTATTTAGTCATTTGACTAACTGCATACTCCATATACGGCTATTGTATGTGGTTGGGCTGCATATGGGTTGAAAGATGGTTTCTTAGCATTCTGTGGACACATGCATTAGGTTTAACATTGTGCAGCTGTATATGCAGTTTACTCATTGTCATGCAACTACATATGTGGGCCTTTTAGCATTGTATAACCACATTTATGGTCACTCTTATGCAAAAGCATGTGATTACAGTAGGTTCAAAAGCTAATGGTTGGTCTGGCTGTCAGTTTCAAGCAGGCCATATACATGTATATTAACAATGTCAATGTTTTATTATTTATACTATTAATTAGAACCAAGCATTAAGTAATAAGCACTAATTGCTAGATGTCATTGTTGTTAATAGTGCTATTATTTATGACATATATGGCTATTGTTATTGTTCAGGACTAGTTGTTAGATGTTATTGTTATTAAATTTTCTATTATTTATAAAAATATCTATATTATTATTGTATATAATATACTTTATTTATTTTAAATATTTAACATACTAATAAAATAGGTACTTGACACCTGCATATCGCAGCTTCATTTGAAAACATTGGGAAGTGACATATTTAAATAAATCTATTGGGTAGCATATAGTTTACACTCTACAGAAAGATAACCTATTAATGTGATTTCTATTTATTACAATCCTCCATAGATATGAACAACAATTCTTCCTCGCCATCAATTTATAATTTATGAGCCTTGTCTTGAGTTATGCGAGTTATTTTGCCCTTTTGGTTTCTAATGTGTACACTTTTAAACAGCCCATTTGGTCAGCAAATTGAACGATTAATTGACATAGATTATACGTTAGGTGCTTGAGTTTGTCTGTTTTTAATGGTTCAGAAAAATTAGAGATTGCTAAGTGGAATTTCTTCCCTCCATAAGTAACTTTTTTTTCCGCAAAATTATTGACCTAATTCAGATTCTTAGTAGGTTTTGATGCAATCACGCAGGTGAGACTTTGTAGAGAGAAGACTACTGGTAGTGTTTATGCAATGAAAAAGCTTAAAAAATCTGAAATGCTTCGCAGGGGCCAGGTATCATTAACAGGTCAAACTTTCCTTGTTGTCAATTACCTTGATAATCTGCTGACCTGCCTGTGTGTATTTTAAGGTGGAGCATGTGAAAGCTGAAAGAAATCTTCTTGCTGAGGTTGACAGTGCTTACATTGTCAAGCTCTATTGCTCTTTCCAAGATGAAGAGTTTTTGTATCTTATCATGGAGTATCTCCCTGGTGGAGACATGATGACTTTACTTATGCGTAAGGACACACTGACAGAAGATGAGGCCAGGTTTTATGTTGCAGAGACAGTTTTGGCAATTGAGTCTATCCACAAACACAACTACATTCACAGGTATCCTTTTAGCAATTCTGTATCATTTGTTTTGCAACCTTTTTAGAGTTGTAAAAGTAGAAAATTACTGTGTGTATCTTTACAGGGATATAAAGCCAGACAATTTATTGTTAGACCGAAATGGTCATATGAAGCTTTCAGATTTTGGGTTGTGCAAACCTCTTGATAGCAGTAGTTTTCCAAATCTGAATGAGCCTGACTATGCAATGGGAAGAAATATCAAGCCTCCATTAGAGAGCAATAAGCAGCTGAGCACCTCCCCTGCACCTAGGCGTACACAGCAGGAACAGTTATTGCATTGGCAGAAAAATAGGCGATTGTTGGTATGTCATTTGTTAAATTACTTCGTGCATAGCTATTCGACATGTAGATCATAAAGCTTTAGTTGTACTTGTAATTTATCAAATGCTAAAATTTGGATATATTTCATCATTTTTATTAGGGATTTTTGCATATGTACCCGGCAATTATGGCTTACTGCATATTATCCATTTCTGTGAGTAGAGCAAAAAATGTTCCAAAGGAGAGGTTATACGAAAGTTCTTTTAAAGGAGTCTGTGATGAGCATAGCCAAGAAAGCCTTATCCTATCTGTTGTTGGATTGTTTCCGTAAATACTCTTCTGATGGCAGTAGTTATAAGTTTACTAGCAAACTTGAGGCCCATTTCAGTCTTCTATCAGGTTGGCAGGCATTCTAGTAAAAGAACCATAAGTGCACTTTTCTTGTGCTCAAAAGATGTTCTTTGTCCAATTATATGTTCAAACATTGCTTTAAAGTTAACACTTAGTCCGCAGGTTCGTCTACTAGCTGACGTGTTTTCGGTTCCTCATCTAGATATTATAGTGGATAGGATTATCATTTGTATGTGTACATTTATGGATGGGATATGCTGACAAGTGACAGCCCCTTTTTTATGTTTATGCTGGCACTTATGTTCATGCTATTTCTTTGTCAACTGCAGGTGGGTATTAGCTGCATTTCTAACGTTTGTTACCATGTTCTTTTGTGATTTCAGGCTTATTCAACTGTTGGTACCCCTGATTATATTGCTCCGGAAGTTTTATTGAAAAAGGGATATGGAATGGAGTGTGACTGGTCAGTTTTTCTATTTTGTTATATTCTTGAACTTTCTACCAGTTTCCTGATCATGCGTATATCTATTAGGTGGTCACTTGGAGCAATTATGTATGAGATGCTTGTGGGTTACCCACCATTCTATTCTGAAAATCCAATGTCAACCTGCAAAAGGTATGCAAGTCAAGTTTAGTAATTGCTTTAATACTTTTCTGGATTATATGATTAGTTTGGGAACTTACTTTTGTTTGAATTCATTATTTTTTATCGTGGAACTCTTATTGTGGTGTATTCCTGGGGGAGTCCACTGTTGATTATTGTTCTAGTACTTCCTGACCATGATATCAACTCTCCATTAGCTTCCCTATCTCAAAAGAGATCTTCGAATGAAAATCCATGAAATTTCTTTCAGAGCACTTGCAATTTTGATGAAACAAATTTGGGATTATGGATCTTTTTTAAATATACATTGTCAACATTAAAATTAGCCTCTCATGTCCGTATAGACATGGCCTCCCATGAGTTCTTATGACAATTTCTTTGTTTGACTTGATCATGGATTTGGGACCACCATCAACACATTTAACTTCATACTCCCTTATTCACCTGTTAAAAGATGCCTATTGTTAACCTTAGACCTACCTTAAATCACTAATAATATCTGGGCCTGCATATTGGTTCTTGGTATAGCAATTAAATTTCGTATTTTAAATTTAATGAAAAAGATATCCACCCTCGTGGGTAAAAGGCTAACATATTGAAAGTGTCTACCTTTCATGTTCTTTACCACACATTTGAAACCAACTATTAGGATAAGTCAATCAACTCCCGACTCATGTCAACAAACTACCGACTTCGACTCAACAACAGCTGACTGACCAGACATGCAATCCCGACCGACTCTACATCGGCTGATTATGCGGTTCTGACTTTTCATTGACCAACTGAGCGAACGGCACCGACCTATTGTCGGCTGACCGACTAATGATTCGACTACTACTGATCGACAGCGGACGATTTAGACCATCGGCATAACAGAACTACTAGCCGATGGTCGCTCATGGATTCTACCGACATATGGTCGGTTCTACCGACATATGGTTAGCCAGTCAACCCAAATATACCATAATCGTCACGAACGGTTACCGACCACATATCACGGTGCGATCAGTGGAATTAACGATCTACTACGTGATTATGGCCCGATGATTTAGCGCCATAAAATACGGGGGACCACGTCCGACGGTTACGAAAACCTCATTTATAAAAGGAGGTAAGGAAAACGAGGCTGGTAAGCCAACTTTGGGCCAAAACTCTGCTACTGCTTACAGTCAACTCATGTTCACCAACTTTTCTTTCTGATTTAGGCATCGGAGGGTCTCCGTCGGACACAAATCCGGTTTGCGTGGACGTTATTTTACAGGTGTTCGTTCCCGACGATAGGCAACGAGGAGTTGGCCGCAACAGATTAACGCGTCAGGAAGGGGAGAAAGCAATCGTATTCACTATGGCGAAAATCAGGGCCCAGCATTCTACTGCTATCAGGTCGGCGAGATACTCTTTCCGTCGGGAAGAGATTCCTCCCCCTCCTCCAATAGCAGAGCCTAGTTCTTCATGTCCTGTGATCACCACGGACGTCCAGATCGCTGTACTCGTGCAGCAGATGAATGTCTTCACGGAGGTAGTCAAAAGCCTCCAACAGTAACAAATCCAGCAGCCACCGACAGAGCAACCGGTGGCACAATCGGTGCCGTCCAGGCACAGCCGTCGTCATCCACGACGATCACCGTCTCCTTCTCCGGAGCGATCATCTCGACTTCTCCGTCGAGACGAACAACGACATTCTCGGCACTCTCGGCGTGCCACTCATCGTTCCCGACGTTCCTCCTCTTCTTCCCATCTCAATAGTATTAGGAAGGGAAAATGACCGCGAACGCCCTCCGTGTCTCCTTCAAACTCGTCGGGTGGTTCTACCCTCGGAGTTTTCCAACGACAATTTGATGATTATGAACGTAAATTTCAGGAGATCAATCGCCAACTTGTTCAGCTTCAAATGGAAGGTTGAAAGTCCTCCAACGACTACGACTTCCACATCGTCCAGCCGCTTTCTCGGCACGTCTTGGACCAACCGATCCCATCTCGGTTCAAGATGCCTCAGGTGGAGTCATATGACGGATCCACTGATCCGATCGACCATCTTGAGAGCTACAAGGCTCTAGTGACGATTCAAGAGGCGACCGACGTCCTCTTATGCATCGGCTTCCCGGCAACTCTTCGGAAAGCTACTCGAGCCTGGTACTTCGAGCTTCAGTCGGGAAGCATATATTCTTTCGGACAACTAGAACATTCTTTCGTGGCTCACTTCAGTATCAGTCGAAGGCTGTCACGAACTTCTGATAGTCTCTTCTCGATTAAGCAAGGAGAGACTGAAACACTCCGAAATTTCGTAGCTCATTTTAATGCAGTCACGCTTGATGTCAAAGACCTCAATGAAAACATGCCTATCTCGACTATGAAAAGAGGTCTGAGGGGATCTCGATTCACATATTTTTTGGACAAAACTCTCCCTCGAACTTATACTGAACTTCTGGAGCGTGCATATAAATATATGCACGCAAACGAAGGAGCTTCTGACCGACGCCAGACAGAAGACCAAAGTCAGAAGAAGAAGAAACAGAAGAAAGGAGCTCCGGCAGAATCAAGTCGGCCATTGTCCAATAAGCGAGCTTCACCCGACGACGGAGTCCAAAGCCGGATTACGGCAGGTATGACTTCTATACTCCTCTTTCCGCTCTTCATGCGTAGATCCTTATAGAGATCGAAGGAGCGGAATATCTACGACACCCCTCACCAAAGAAAGCGTTATCGAGGAGCCGCAATCGGAAGAAGTATTGTCGGTTCCATCGTGATCACGGTCATGATACCGAACAATGCATCCAGCTCAGGGATGAGATAGAAGTCCTGATTCGATGAGGCTACCTCGAAAAATATCGGAGAGATTCGCCGACTCAACCTTCTGCTGATCGACGACCTCAACTGTAAACTGAGGAAGCTGTAAATAATCAACCGACTGCAGGGGTGATCAACATGATCTCCAGACGACTGGACAGGGGAGCAATTTTCGAAGATGAGTCGGCAAAGCGACGACAAATCGACAATGTAATAACTTTTCGGAAGAAGTTCGGGAAATTCAGACTCTCCATGATGATGCTATTATTGTTTCGGCAACAATAGCGAACTATGATGTAAAAAAAATTCTTGTAGATCATGAAAGTTCAACTGATGTTTGTTTATTCGATTTTCTCTTGAATGCGACTGCCGACTGACCGACTCAGAAGAGTCTCGACGTCACTGGTCGGCTTCACAGGAGATGCTGTCACAGTGGAGAAAAAAATTTCTCTCCCTTAACCGCTGGGACCGAACCACAACAAGGCATTGTTTCATAACGTTCACGGTGGTTCGAGTACCTTCAGCTTATAATGCCATACTCGGACGATCCGGGCTTAATGCTTTGAGAGCAGTGGTTTCGATATACCATTTGTTAGTCCGATTTTCAATAAGATATGGAGTCGGAAAAATACGTGGAGATCAATAACTCATCCGACGTTGCTTCTTTGTCTCCACCCAAAATAATAAACCTGAAGATTCTTTGCTTGTTGACAAATTAGATCAAAGAGAAAATCAGAAGAGAAGTGAATCGGCTGAACAACTGGTTTTCATCCCATTAAAAGAAGATCTCGAGAAAATAGTCCGAATTGGATCACAATTAACCGACTCAGAGCGGCAACAACTAATAAAATTGCTCAGAGCCAACATCGATATTTTGCTTGATCAGCCACCGATATGCCCGGGATTTCTTCAGAAATAATAACTCATCGACTTAACATCAACCCAAATGTTAAGCCGGTGAGTCAGAAGAAGCGATCTTTTACTCCTGAAAGACAAAAGGTCATTGATGAAGAAGTCGACAAACTCCTCGCAGTAGGCTTCATCAGAGAAGCTATATATCCCGATTGGCTTGTCAATGTGGTAATGGTAAGAAAGTCAATGAAAAGTGGAGGATCTGCATCGACTATACTGATCTGAATGTAGCTTGTCCGAAGGACAGCATTCCATTATCGAAGATTGACCAATTGGTTAATGCGACTTCTGGCCACCGACTTCTGAGTTTTATGGATGCCTTCGCTGGATATAATCAAATCTGTATGGCACCAAAAGATGAAGAGCACACGGCTTTTGTGACCGACAAAGGCATATACTGTTACAAAGTAATGCCTTTCGATCAGAAAAATGTCGGTATTACCTATCAACGGCTCGTCAACAAGATTTTCAAGACAGATCGGATGGAACATGAAAGTATTTGTGGACGACATGCTGGTGAAGAGTCTCCAAACTTCAGATCATGTTTGGGATCTGGAGGAAGCTTTCGACACACTCTGACGATATCGGATGAAATTAAATCCGACTAAGTGTGCATTTGGAGTAACCTTCGAAAATTTTTCGAATTTTTTATTCACAATGAGGAATCGAGACTAATCTCGAAAAAATCAAAGCCATTATCAACATGAAGCACTTTTGGCCGGCTTGAAGATAGCCAAGGAGCTTGAGATTTACAGTTTGAAGATCTTCACCGACTTACAAGTGATCGCTGGACAGGTCAAGGGTGAATTTGAGGCCCGCGATCTCATTATGATGAAGTACCTTCAGAAGGTGAAAGATTTTACAGCAAGCTTGAAATATTTTGAGATCTTTCACATTTGCTAATCGAAAATGCTCGAGCCGACGTACTTTCACGACTGGCTACTACCGTTTTCAACTCGCTGGATCGGATATTTGTTGAATGCCTCGAACAGCTAAGTATTGATAAAGTCGAGGAGGTATTGCAGCTCACTATCGAACCAAGCTGGATGGATCTGATCGTTCAATACCTGACCGATGGGATCCTTCCTGCGGACTTCTCAGAGGCTAAACGACTCTGATGGACGGCTTCTCAATATGTAATAATGAATGATTATCTTTACAAAAGGTCGTTCTCTCTCCCCTTGCTGAAGTGTTTAGGATCTACAGATGCCGACTATGCACTTAGAGAAGTGCATGAAGGGATTTACGGAAATTACTTGGGGGGCAAGTCTCTAGCTTATAAAGTTCTGCGATAAAGATATTATTGGCCCACCATGAAAAAGATGCAGCTAAACTCGTCCGGAGGTGTGAACTATGTCAAAAGTATGCGAATATACAACATCAACCGGCTAGTCAGCTGACGTCGATTGTAGCACCATGGCCCTTCGTACAATGAGAGATTGACATACTTGATCCTTTTCCTCCAGCATTTGGTCAGAGAAAATTCATAGTGATCGCCATCAACTACTTTATCAAATGGATAGAAGCCGAATCTCTGGTGCAAATCATTGAAAGCAAGATGGAAGACTTCATTCAGAAATTCATCATTTATAGATTCGGTTTGCCACACACCATCATCACCGACAATGATCGACAATTTGACAACCAAAATTTCAGAGAGTTTTGTGCGAAGTTCCATATTACGTACAAACTCACGTCGATCGGCTATTCACAGTCAAATGATGAGATGGAAGTAACCAACCGGACAATCCTACACGGACTAAAAATCCGACTGAATGAAGCCAAAGGCCTCTGGATAGAAGAATTATATCCGATCTTGTGGCGTATCGAACAATTCTCCGCATACCGACTGGAGAATCTTCCTTCAACTTGGCTTATGGGATAGAAGCAATGATACCGCTTGAGATCGGATTGCCGTCAACAAGAGTGGAGCAATATAGTGAGCCGAGTAACTCCGAATGTCGAAGAGCCGACTTAGATCTCCTTTCAGAACTCCGACAGCAAGCTCAAGTTCGGATGGTTGCATATCGGCAAAAGATAGCCCAGTATTACAACGCAAGAGTCAAGCCGAAGGTCTTTCGATCAGGAGATTTGGTCTTAAGAAAACAGAAGTCTCAAAACCCTTGGATCAAAAAAAATTATCTCCGAACTGGAAGGACCTTACAAAATATCCGAAACTCTTAGATCGGACGCATATCGGTTAGAATTCTCGAAGGGTCGACGATTTTCGAACATGGAATACCGACAATCTGAAGATGTATTATCAATAAAGTCATCGATATGTACATCATTTAAAATACAACCAGAATTTCAGAATCGCAAGTCTTTGTTAAGTTTTATCAATTACTGGCTATATGCCGGCTTCCATTGCCAAAGCCGAGCTATCTACTGTACTTTGACATGAAGTTTATGTCAGCCTCCACTATAAAAATCAAAGAATCAACTGCTTCGGTGATGACTGTATTTCGGTTCTCATGCAAAAACCGGCATACCGACTACAATCTCAACCAACATCGACTACACAGGCTTTCACCGCAAAAGCCGAATCGTCGATTATACTTCGGTTCTCAATGTTGGCTCTCCATGTAAAAACTGACTATCGTCGAAAGACTAATATGCCGACTTAGTCCCAACTAAGCGGAACGAAAATGCCAAAACGATCAAGATTGGATTGAAATTATACCGACTAGGCTACGGTCTGTCGAGGGATATTCGACTTGTCACCGATTATCAGATAATTCGACGTACAAACCTGACCAAATGACGGAACGGATATTCGACCTACAATCGTTATCCTAATTTCTATTAAGTATGTCAAAACGACTACACGACTAATGGACATTCTACAAGTCCTACCGAATGATCGGGTCACCGATTAATATTCGGTGATTATTTTACATTGCAAGCATTGTGAACAAGTAAAACAAGAGCCTAAACTTAGAAGGAGAATATTTTCATTCACTATCCAAAAAGAGTTATAAAATTGGACCGAAGTCCGACTACAAGTATCAGATTACAGAAACAAAAAGAAATACATCGACTAAGCTTCGTCATCGTTCCTATTCTTTTGCTCGGGTGTAGCATCATTGACCTGAACGATTTCGGACTCAGTCGGTGCTTCTTCTTGAGTCGGAGCAGCTTCTTCTTCAACAACTCCGTCTTTCGATCTTGGAGGGACGATGCTGCTCAAGTCGAAGCTCGGATATAATTTTTCGACCGCATCTCAGCCATTTTCATACCCGACGCAGTACGAAGCGAAGCCATTTTCGAGAATCTTTTCCTTGTATTCTTCCAAACTTCAAAATCCTCGACTGCCCGATCCAGTGCTTCTCTTGCCGACTCTGCTTCTGTCTTGGCCAAATCAACATCGACTCGAGCAGAGGACAATTCTTCTTCGGCCATTGCCAACCTTTTCAGGTTGGTCCGATGACGTCCACGTTCGGCTTCGAGTTTTTCGATGCATCCATCTCGCTCTCGCCGAAGCCGGTGGATAGAATGCTTCTTCTTCTTGACCTGTGACTCAAGAGCCGAAATAGCCCTGTGAGCCAACTTAAGTTCGGCCCCCGAGGATATCAAGTCGTCAGTCAGTCGGAAAACCTCTTTTTGAAGTTTGACTTCCTGCTCCGCTGCCGACTTGAGTTGTTCAAGCGCAGCCATTTTCTCAGCATCGACGGCTGCCACCTTATTCTTCCATGCACTACGGATGTCGGCAAACTTCGTGTAGCCGATCTCTAGGTCAGACATGTCATGGATCAACTGCAGACAGAGGATAAGTCGGGTTATATAAAAAAAAATTTATCAAAGAGACTTACCCGATGATTGTCGGATAAAAGGACGAAAATATTTCAACCACCGATCGTTCCTCCGGCGCTCCCGATCAACCGGAAGAAGAGTCGCTTGGCACAGTCGCTTGGCTAGTACAGAATTAATCAGGGCTGATTCATCGACGGACACTTGGAGGTCGAAGTGCACCGCATGGCCCTCTGATGCTGCATCATCCGCCAGCTCCATCGGAGCTTTCCCCGATTTGTTGTCGACGGCCCCATGTTTGAAAGCGAGGGAAGCTTGAGCTTGACTGTGCCCAACTGAAGGAGCAACTGGCGCAGCCGCAGATTGTTCGGGCTCTGTTGCCTCGGCCCGAACCTCCTCAGGTGGTGGGACTATTGATGTTGTTTCGGTAGTTCTCCTCATCGTCCTTTCCTCGGACGATGCAGCAGGGAGCACTGTTGGAGCTGACAGTGCCAAAATTAGTTCGAGAACCGATGCCGATGGGGCATCGGGTTTCGCAACCGACGTTGAAATGCCGACTGGAGCTGGTGCTTGATGCCTCTTCGACGGTCGCGAAGGCCCGACCTCAGATGCTGCTCTCTTCTTGACAGTGTGCTGACGAATGTCGACATTCGACACTTGCACCCTCTGCTGCATGGTTGCAATTACAATGGAGGTCGGTATAATTCAGCAAGTAAAAAAAGTCAGAAATAACCGACCAACTATACTACATCTAGACAAGGAACCGAACTAAGACCGACGTCATAAAGGGTCTGTTCAGTTACAAGCTCTTTCTGCTTCGGCATCGACATGTCTTTCAGCCGGTGAAAGTCTTCCTGATCGTCAACCTCTATCCGACTGTTGTCGTTGGAACTGGTTCGTGGATCACCCCAACGAGAAGGAAAACCTCAAGCAAGGGAAAAGAAGTAAAGAAAAATTGGTTCTTCCATCCATGAATGGACGATGGAAGATCGGTAATAAAGGAAAGATCTTTTCGGGGGTTGAAGAACCACCACCCTCGAGCTTTCGGATGAGGTCAGAGGACGAAGAAAGTCTAAAAAAGAGAAGGGCGAGGCATGGTCGGCAACATCCGACACAGCAAAGCAAAGCTAATTATCAGCCGGACCGAGTTCGATGCCAGTTGAGCTGGGCAAAGTCCGTAATAATCCAAAATATTCTGGTCAAATTTCGGAATCGAAAATCGAAGATCTATCCAAAGATCTTCGACGAGAAGGCCACCTAGTCCGAAGGTGGGTTATTCACCCGACCATCGATCCTAGGGCAAAAAGTTGAAACTGCTCCAGGATACAAAACTGCTCCCAGAGCCGTTCAACGTTCAGTTCCGAAAGTGAAGAGGACTCCACATTCGGACTCGACTGGGATTCATCAGTCGGATTCTCCGACCGATCTTCTCGAGAAGGAGAAGCCCTAGCCATGAGAACAACTCTGAAGAAGACAGAGACTTTAGAGGAAAGGACTCGAAAGAAGACGAAGTTGATCTGAAAGTTAGGAGCAATAATTTGGGCGTTGGGACAACAATCCGACAGAGTCCCGGCATCAAAAACAGTGAAAAGTGAAAATTTGGCTGAGAGTGATCCTATATATAGGATCCCTCAACGGTCGAGATGAAGACAGTCAAATCGAAGATCTATCAGATGACGACATGTGACAATATCTGGACCGACCATTGATCGGACGGTTCGACGCACCTGTCCCAGATTGAGCCACGTCACCTCTATTCGCGTGAACAATTTCGACCCAATAACATTCGGACACGTGGAATAAATCTACTTGTCAGAATCATATCATCAGATGCCGAATCAACTTTTTGAAACGACGTCTGACACTGACAACTGATACCGAATCGTCCGATCAGTGTGACAGACGATTGTACCTGCCAACACGACAAAATAGTCGATCATTCGTATCTCGAAGAAAACGGCATTAAAATCGGGATTCGATGTGACAAAAAATAACTTTCTTCATCCAACGTGACAAACTACGTCGTAATATACACGTCAACTCTCCTTGGACTTGGGAGTGGGGGACAATTGTTGGGATAAGTCAATCAACCCCCGACTCAGGTCAACCAACTACCGACTTCGACTCAATAATAGCTGACCGACCAGACATGCAACCCCGACCGACTCTACATTGGCTGATTATGCGATTCTGACTCTTCATCGACCAACTGAGTGAACTGCACCGATTTATTGCCGGCTGACCGACTAATGATTTGACTACTACCGATCGACAGCGGACGACTTAGACCATCGGTATAACAGAACTACTAGCCGACGGCGCTCATGGATTCTACCGACATATGGTCGGTTCTACCGACATATGGTCGGCCAGTCAACCCAAATATACCATAACCATCACGAACGGTTACCGGTCGCATATTACGGCGCGATTAGTAGGAATTAACGATCCACTATATGATTATGGCCCGATAATTTAGCACCATAAAATACGGATCACGTCCGACGGTTACAAAAATCTCATCTATAAAGGGAGGTAAGGGAAACGGGCTGGTAAGCCAACTCTGGGCCAAAACTCTGTTACTGCTTACATTCAACTCCTGTTCACCAACTTCTTTCTCTGACTTAGGCATCGGAGGGTTCCTGCCGGACACAAATCCGGTCTGCATGGATGCTGTTTTGCAGGTGTTCGTTCCCTGCGACAGGCGACGGGGAGTTGGCCGCAACACCATCTACAACCCCCTCTTATTTCATAGACACTGTCCTGTAATCATTATGCTTTGCCCTGATTTTTCACCTTTACTCGTACCCCAATTTTGCACCCATATTCTTTTATTGAAGTTTTGCAATTAATTCTAAGAGTAAAAAGATCTCCATTAACACCCTGTACCCTTTCACGCTACAATGCTATGGCACCTTCTCCTAGCTTGAATGACAATTGCATTCGCCAACCATATCACCTAATCCACGAACATACCGTTCATTTGTTTACCTCACATTTCCCGCAACCTAGTTTAATTAACTCTTTCCACTAGGCCTTGATCTTCTAAGCTAAAACAAACTAGTCATAGCCATTATTTAAAAGACTTTAATCAGCAGGTGGGTGGCTTCGCAGCTGCAGAGCACCCATGTGCTAGGTAAGCACGCACATTCAAGGTGCTTTGAAAGAAATGAACTATAAGAACAAATACATATAAGGGAAAAACCTGAAAAATTATAATACAGCAAATGAAACATACCATGTCAAATAAGATGTAGCAAATCAATGACAATCATTAACTTGGAAATGTCCAATACTAACTTTTAAATCAATGTCAATGTTCGCCCTCAAAAATGATGCAGAATATTAAGCTTGGCTCCTAGACAGGCTGCGTTGGCTGCCAAGGCTGTCTTTTAAAGCAGTGATCGCTTTATCTTTATCAAACAACTAAAAATGCCAAAAAAAATCCACTGTTATTATAAAACTCCAATGTTAACAATGGCATATATAACCCATTGAATAAGGATATTCCTACATTCTCCACTGATATTCTATAAATAACCTCATCCCCATATTCCTACTTCCTTATATGTATGAGGAACTCATAGGAGAGGAGATATTCCTACTTTCTTTAGCATAGCAATTCTTCAGTATATAGTCTCTCCACCGATCCGAACTCCAAAAAGAGATATTAAATTAAAAAAAAGTGTGCGAAAAATCCAATAATAGTAAGACCATGACAAGCTAACAATAACTCTATATATCATGAAAAATCTGAAAAAATAAGAGAGCTCCCTTGAACCCCGAGGTCCTTCCTAACGTAGAAGAGTGCTTCCGGAGTCTCAACCTAGTGTGAACAATTTCTCTAATCTCCATAGGATATAAGAGGAAATCTTTTTCTGCAGAGGAGTTTACCACTGAAAAGCCATTTCTTATATCCATCAGATATAAGAAAATGCCTGTCATTTTCTAGAATTCCTACTTAGGGCTTTTCAGGAAATGCGGCAGGATCTAGCTGGATAGGCTGTGGAGAGAGAGAGAGAGAGAGAGAGAGAGAGAGAGAGA
>KE504654.1:314345-328568 GCA_000441515.1 Elaeis oleifera | reverse complement strand
GAGAGAGAGAGAGAGATGGCAGAGGGGAATGAAGGAGGGAGCAAGAAAGGGAGATGGAGAGCACGAGGGGTCCTGAACAGATCGGGCCCCATGCCCCCCCTTCACTCTCCATGTCCAACTCCCTCCATCCTCCTCCCCTTCCCCCTCAAAAGACGAAGAAGAAGAAGAAGAAGAAGAAGAAAAGAAAGAAAGGAAAAAAAAATATCTGCGCTCTCTTCCTAGCCTTTCCCACCAGATTTTCCAAGTAGGCTTTTAAAAAGTATTTCAGGAAATACAACATAACATTCATTTTGCACTCTATCTATCTATTCTATGAGTTAGTTTACTTAATTTTTGTGATTTAACAGATGGTGCATCTTCAATTTGGTTGTTTATAGATTTGTATTCTTTCATATTTAGTTCAGATTTTCACCCATTTTTCACCTGCAAGAATGCCTAATTTAGCGGCGCTTAATGATGCTGAGCATCTCTTTGCCAAGTGTATCCCTTTTGGAAGCTTGAGCCTTTTGTTCTCATTAGTTATGTGAATCCATCCTTCCTATGAGATACTGGCATTGTCATGTTCTGTATATGATGGCTTTACTTCGTATCGCTTCGGTGGTTAACTAGAAATGATACCTATGGAAAATGAAATTCCTTCTATGGTGAATATTCACTGATTTTCTTGTGCATTCCATTTTCTACTCTCAATACTTTTATTCACTGATTTTCAATACTTTATTAGAAAAAAAAGTCCAAAATTTAAGATATCTAGATTGGTAATACTTTTAAAAAGCTTAGAGAAGCGATATCAAATTAATGTAAGGAATTCACAAGTGATGGAATTTTGTTGCTACAGAGGATATTAAAATGAACACGGTGCTCACAGCAGCATGCATACATTGTGCACAAGAATGCTTTAGTGAGTTTGGTGGTGGAGAATGTACACGACTAATGATAATTGTACAAAAATTAGAAATCATTTGTTCTAAAATGTGCAGCAATTGATTTAGACTTTATGCAGGGTCCACATGTCTGAAGTCTCTCTTGATTTATAATTTTAATCTTCTGCAGTAGTTGGGTACATAGATACAGTTTGAGTATCTGAACTCAAGTTTGTTATCCTAAATTGCTTGCTCTGTGTCCTGCAGATTGTGAATTGGAGAACAACTTAAAATTCCCTGATGAGGCAAAGCTTTCACCGGAAGCTAAAGATCTCATCTGCAGACTCCTGTGCAATGTAGAGCAAAGGCTTGGAACCAAAGGGGCCCATGAAATAAAGGTTTGCACTTATCATGATATCTAATTCCTCTTGGTTTCTTTACTGTCTGGTTGAAGGTTAATACCAGGACAATGTTCCACTTCAGGCACATCCATGGTTTAAAGGCGTCCAGTGGGACAAACTGTATCAGATGAAAGCTGCTTTCATACCAGAGGTTAAAGATGAGTTGGACACTCAGAACTTTGAGAAGTTTGAGGAGGCAAGCCATTCTTCATGTTGGCTGAATCATCAATTTTTTTTAAGCACAAAGTTTATGTATCCTTATGCATTAAAAATCACATACATGATTCAACTCTTGATGCACCGCATCTCAAGAACCTTCCATATATTTTGTTTGGGATGCTCAGCCTACTATGTACTTGGGACCTGCCTTTTGTCTATGTTTCCTTGAGCAAAATTCTCTTCATTTCTGTGCTCGCATTCTTTGCTTTTTCCTTTCAATTTCATTCACCTTGCTTTTCAACTATCCCTTCTGTGTCTCTATTCTTTCCTGCTGCCAAGACTTATCTCATGTTTAGTCTCTTTTAACCTTCCAATGGTGGATACTGGAAAATTTATGCAGTAATATGTCTAGTTAGTATCATTTACGGAATGGAGCACATGTTGTCTGACTTATTATCTGTCTTTAGTAAGGTGCGACAATGCCTCTGTGATCATGTTTAAATCGGTAGTGGCAACCTAGTGATCTTTGAATGTTGTAACAACTCTCAGTTTGTGCTTGATATGTCAGTGGTTTAATTAGGTTTAGAATTTTTCGATCTAGCTAGAAAAAAAAAAAAAAAAACTATTGTTTTGCAAGTATCTTGTAGACTTTTATATCCAAATGTTCATTTACTAATTAGAATTACAGGTTGTGTCCTTACAGCAAGTATAAAATGATTTGAGATAAGACAATGACAAAAATTAGAAGTGAATATTGTGCTATTAAATTGAATATATCCTTTGCATTCAACAGATGGTTTTGATCAATGTCTCTTCTGCTTTTATATTTCAAATAATTTTTATTTAATTCAAAAAATAAAACCAGCATTTTGAAGCATAGCTTCTGATTTGTTCTGCCCGTAAAAAATTATAATTTGTGAATATCGTGGTTCAGACTGCAGCACCAATGCAAACTTCATCAAAGTCTGGCCCTTGGAGAAAGGTATGTTGCACTACTTTTCCTATATCATTGCTTGTTCTGATGACTTATATGGAACACTATGATGAGTTTTGCAAGTCATTGACAGTATCTGTCCTTTTTATCGGTTGCCATGAAAAATTTATAGATGGTTATATTTTTAAAACTCATATGTTGTTTATTGAGTTGAATGTTTATCGAACTGTGTTTTCTCCCCATTACCTTACAGGGCATGGGGGTTGATATCTAACAGACTTGTCATAATACTACATGTTTTCTGAGAACCATTTATATTGCTCTTAAGCATGAAGAATTTATTAATTGTTGCTTGCTGTTGATAATTTAAGAATGATCTTAGTGATGTTGATCTGTTTCTTGTCTGTACATTTAAATCATAAACTAAATCCATTCTACTTTGAATCATTACAGTGTATTTCTTTCACTGTTAGATCTGTTTCAGAATCATGTCCTCAATCATAATGATATTGGTTAGATCCAATATCTTTGTTTATAAATTATTTTAGATCTTCTGTCATGCCTTCCTTTCAGCCTTCAGATTTTCCATCATCTTAGATCTTTCATCTATGTATTTCTTTCACTGTTTGATCTGATTCAGAATCATGGTTTCGATCATAATAATATTGGTTAGATTCTTTATCTTGTTTATAAGTTCTTTTAGATCTTCCATTATCCTTTACCTTCTGCCCTTGAGATCTTCCATCATCTTCTTAGATCCTCAAACATCTTCAGAATCATGCCCCCAAGCATAATTTATATTGGTTAGATCCTCTATCTTTGTTTATAAGTTCTTTTGTGTCTTCGATCATCCCTTCGCTTCATCTCTTTAGATCTTCCATCATCTTCTCAGATGTGTGAACCATAATAAAGATTTGACCTCATGGCCCTTCAGATCTTCTCTTCTGCCCTTTGGATCTTCCATCATCCTCTTAGATCTTTCATCCTTGAATTCTTTCACTGTTTGATCTGATTCAGAATCGTGCCCTCAATCATAATATACTATTGGTTAGATGCTCTTCTTTGTAAGTTCTTAGATCTTTCATCATCCCTTTCAGCCCTTTAGATCATTCATCATCTTCTTAGATGTTTTCACATGGCTTGTGGAAAATTTTGAAAATGGTAGAGATTAACAGTTTTGGGTATTCTGGACTTCCATGTGGAAGATCATACCCGTATTGGCAGACCTCCATTTGACAGGTGATAGGCTTACTGGCTTGGAGATAAAGATGTTCGGTTGATAACATAAATCATATTGGGAAATCAGATCCTTTATGGCAAGGCTAACTTGCAAGCTTGTGTTAATGTGAGTTTGGCTTGAACTTTGTATTCAAACCTATTGGCAGAATTTGAATTTTGAACTTGATGCTTTGGACTACATGTGATCAAATGACTTAGTGTGAGTTTAACCTTGTTGAAACTTGATTTGACTTTAAACTTGTTGAAAGTTGATTTGACTTACTAGTATCATATGATAGTCATTTCTATAAGAAATTGACTATGTGGTGGTGAGGAAATTTGGAGTTCAGCTTAGGTCAGATCGATTATTCAAACTTTATCCATCAAGAAAATCCAAGATGAGCTCTGCCTGCCAAATGTTACTTTGGACATTTTATCAGCTTATGCTGGTGCAGATAGGTGGGCCATGGGGCTCCAGTTCCCTCTTTGTATAGATGCATCTGTTTTGAAGGTTTATAATAGTAATTAAACTTGCTAATTGCAAATTCCAACTATTGATGTCAGTTGGAGTTTGGCTAATTTGGTATCACCTCTAAGGTTGTGGTAGGAAATAATAGAATTTAATTAGAACTACAAAGACTTTTGTTCAAGGCGTAGAAGATGGAGCATGCTTCCATGAATGAAATTTATAAGTACCACTATGTAAGGTTGTTCTGCTTGTTCTTGTTCTTCTTCATGTTTCGGTAGGCTATAGTGACTTTTGTTGTCTGCCCGTAGGACATAGAAGGGTGATAGTGGGGTTCCCTTCCTTGGAGTTGGTGCTTTATACTCAGCAAGTAGTTACAACTTGGTGAAGGAAGTCTTCCCTTTGGTACATGGAATTTGGTGCCACACTGACCCTTTTAATCTTGTGACTATCTGGCATTGTATTTTGGAGGTAGACCACAACTAGGAAGGAGAGTTTTTTGGGTGAATTATTGGTTCTTTTAACATCCTATGAGGCACTAATTTAAAGATCTTCTTAAGAAACCTCTAGGGCAGAGTAAGTTTTGAAGTTTTCTATTTTAAAGAAGTTAAAAAGAATCTAGCATGGAGGTGAATGAGAAGCTATATCAGTGTGAAGACTTTTTGATGCATGGTATGATTTTTGATTAAGCTGTTGGTGGCGCCTTGTTATTTTTTATGCACCATCAGTCTGTGCGTCATTCTTCTTTTTGTTCATCTTGTAGTCCTCCCTCCATCTTATTCATTTCTCATGCAATCCCTACTTTCATTTCCCCCAGATGGAATAACTAGTACCTGTCACATGGATTTTCTTCTCTGTCCAGAGTGGCTTTGGGGCTCAGTTATGGACAATGAGCCTATATTCCTTAATTTAATATGATGGTGAGAGTTTGTTAGGTTTTGAAGGGCATGCTGGATATGTTAGATCCTGGGTTATAGAGCGATCTTGTATTTGAGGTGGTCCTGTTTTGTCACTTCTGTCTATACTATTGTATAACTGAAAGATATGTTTGCACATGTTCTTGGTTTGAAGCTATCATAAAGATCCTTGCATTGATATAGTTGTATACAATAAACATACTGAAGTCTTAGAAGCATATTATACATCTAACAAGAGCTGTGAGGAAGAAATTTTTGAAGAGGTTAAACTTGTCATCTTCCTATTTTGAAAATAATAGTTCATGGTCACACGCAGTGCATTTGAGTATCAAACAACAATGATAAGTTTATATGAAAATAAAGAGATTTAAAAGAATTTTATTAGGGTTATGTATACTTTTGGTGCCAAAAAAGATAACCTGCCTGAATTGTTAGTTTTGTGTTTATAATTTGATATTTATAATTTACAATCTGTGTTATATGTGTGTGTGTGCGCGTGTCTATATATATATATATATTGACAAGATGTGATGTAGGTTGTCATAGTCTGATTATATAATATCTTAGTTAGTGTTATTAAGCTTGTTTGGTTGGTTATACCGAAGTGAATATTTCTCTCTTCCCTTACAGATGCTCTCGTCCAAAGACATGAACTTTGTGGGTTATACTTACAAAAACTTTGAAATTGTGAATGATCATCAAGCTCCAGGCATTGGTTGTCCTCTCTCTCTCTCTCTCTCTTCCCCCCCACCCATATGAATATATGATGATGCGAGGATAATCAAAGATCATTTCAAATCTTTGCATTGCTATGTTTAATTAATTTCTAATAATCTTATTTTAATCATTTTAACGTACAGCCGAGTTAAAGAAAAAGAGCAACAAGCCAAAGAGGCCAACCATCAAATCATTGTTTGGTAATGATCCCATTATAATTCTGCTTGCCTAGTATTTTCTTTCATTATGAGATCACTTGCTGAATGCATGTGATTGCTCAGAGTCAGATACAACGGCTACTCCAAATCAGCCTGCCCAAGGGAGTTTTCTCAGCCTGTTGCCAACACAGATAGAAGTGTCTGAAAGCCTTGAACCGTCTCCTCACTCCAGCATTTCGTCCCCAGATCAATCTCAATCTCGGCATAGATATTGAAAAGTATTTCACCAGCTAACTGTTCATAGCCAAATCAAATTTAAAGAAATTAGTTTTCTGTTTTGTTGTACTGTTCAGTATCGAGCCTTTGTAACCCTGTTCGTTCCATATGCTTTTGTGTTGGACCTTCCGTCCCTCTCTCATCACCCTGGAGAGAGGATGGTTGACGTATCAGTTTGGTTCCCTTGTAAATTTGCATTTACTGTATAAGAATGGAGTTAGATTCTTTAATTCTTGTAATTTGAATCTTTAACTGACAGGAAGAATGCTTAAATCATTCTTATTTGGATTAAATGTAAATTGTAGCTGTTAGTGGATGTGAAAAGGGCAAGCACTTTCTTTTGTGTGACACTTTAGGCAAAAGCAGTGTACAAGGAGCAATGCATGAATGATGATATGAATGAGAGCTTTAAAGATGAGCGCTTCCGATGTGAAGTTTTATTTACTTGGACAAGTCGACAATGTCATATTCATTCTTTTAACTGGCTCGTCTTTCTTTTGGTATATCTGAATCTTTGTTGCTGACTCTGGACTCGGAAAATTTTTTTAGGGGTGTTGAATTTGTACCCTATAGTATGGGTTATATTAGTTTCGATCTACATGTGAAGAATAGAAAAATTGAGTTTTTTTTTTTGGTAAGGAAAGGCCTGCAAGCTATATTATGAAAATATGTCACAATACATATGGTCATGTGCCCAGTATTACTTAAGAGATAACAAAGAGCAACTAGGGGCCAAAGAGTGTATAACAGGTACCAAACTGTAGATTACATCTTCTAGAGTTAATATTGAACAAAATATGAGTCTACTCAGTTGCAAGATAACACTACAGCTGATTCCCATGAAGTCCATTGTAGTTGAATGATGAAGTGTATATGTGTAAAGCAATAACCATTTATCCATTTGTTGATTTGGTAAATGCCAGCAACAACTGAATTCAGAAAGGAACCAAAGTGTAGCTATCCAACAAAAGCAGCCCAGTGCCAGGAAGTATAAAGGAAATACGAAGTGGACATCTTATGAATAGCTCCAATCTACCCAAAGATGACGACTCTCTAAACAGTAATTCTCTCTTGGAGGCAAGAACTAAGAAATAAAAGTCTTCAAAGTTGAAACCCAATAGTCTGTTGTAGAAGAAGGCACGATACCATTCCATGAGTCCGTAATCGATAAGCCTGTGTAATGTTTCATAAACATCCATAAAGGTGTTTGAAGGAATAGATGCATATCCACAAACCTGTATTAATTTCCAGAAATCTATACAGAACCAACTAGAAGTATGCATTTGCTGCTGAGGTCTATTTGGGATAGATTCTTGGTGATGGCAACAAGATTTAGCTGATCAACTGTTAGTGAAATCATATGCAAGAAACATTGCATGTCACTTTGTTTCAGGACAACAAATGAATGCAGTTCTGTGATATTTTATCAACCATGTTTGAATCTTTTTAAAATTCTAAGCTTTTGTTGAGAGATTTTGAGAGATTGTAAAAGTACCTTTCAGCAATCCCAGTATTTATCTCGCATTGCATGTCATTTTGGTTCAGGGCAACAAATGAAGGCAGTTCGGCAATATTTTTGGTCAACCATGTTAAAATTTTAAGCAGTTATTAAGAATTTTGGTGAAATTATAAGACTTTGATTTCTGTTTGATTGTTGCAGGAAAGTCTTGAGAGATTCTATACATTGTTTCTTAGGATTTAAATGAAAATTCTTGGGTCAAAATTATACATATTATATTTCTTTTCCCAACCAAAGAAGGTTTTCTTGTAAAACAAAGAAAGTTGGACAATTAAGAATACATACACATGATTTGGATTATGCTAGATATTTAGTAAAAGATTGACTGATTTAAAAGATTGAATGATTTGGACATTCAAGAATGCATACGCATAATTTGGAATATCCAAACAAGCATCCATTTATAATTTATATTTGTAAAAACATTTGGAAATAAAACATACATTTTAAAATATTTCTAATCTATGTATCTTGTGGGTGCAAAGTAAGCTATGCCCATTTTGCCAATCATTTTTAAAGTATTAAGTCATTTAAATTAAATATTTAATTTACTAATCATGATTTATAAATGCTAATGCATATTAAATCATGTAGATTGAAAATCAATATATTTTAATATTTAAATCATACATTATTCTTATGTCTTTAGAATCATCCACTTTTGATATAACAGTTTGGAAAAATCCAACATTGGCTATAAATTGTTAAATCTATTAAAGATTTAACAATAATATCCAATTCTCTCACTATATCTGTGCATGCGTTTCGTGTTTTGCATGCATATAAGTGTGCATTTGTATGTGTGTGCATATAAAAATATGTCAGTCTTGTTATAATCAACTATTGGTGATTAAAAATATATTGGTGATTAAAAATAGTTGTTACATATTATAAAAAATGGATTGTTTTAAGATATGCTATAAGAAGATTGAGCAGCTACATTGTGAATCCCAATCAACCTCAATAGCGTGCTACTGAAAAAATTCTTAGATATCTTAAGAGAAAACTAGATTGTTCTTTACTGTAGATATTTGTTGAGAGATATAATGGTGCAATCTAAATAATATTCTCTTAATATCAAATCTACGACCAATTATCTTTTCCTTCTTAGTGGAATTATCGTTGCTTGGGGATTTTGTAAGCTAACTATAATCTCTGGGAGTACTATAGAAACAGAACAAATTACTTTTATACCATTTGCACTAAGGCAGAGTAGATCAAAAATCTTTTATTTGAAATTTTCTTAGTATCAAAATCAATTTCCTTATTCAATCCATTGCACCAGTAAACTAACTATGAAGTTAAGAAATAAAAAGAGCTTAAGTAAAAGGAGGAATTGATACATTCAATTGAGAGATAAGCCTATGAGATAGCGTAGAAGATACTTTTGCAATTTTCTAAGAACATGTCAAGTCACATAAAAATTTGATAGATCAATTGACTAAAAATCTTTTAAGAACCTAGTCCTAAAATCATTGAAGGAATAGACTTTAAACTCATTATGTGATTATTAACAGTGGATGCCAACTTTTATAACCAAATATCTCATTGGAGAGATTCAGTGTGGTAGGAACAATGCTAATTTTTTTGATTGAAATGAGTTAGGGAAAGCCTAACTCAATAATATTATTACTTAATAGTTACATGAGGCTTTAGTACATAGAGTTGCTTATAGAAAAAAATATTGGTTCTCAGACAAAACCATTCTTTGGGTTCAACCCCAAAGCCTTTTGCTATTAACAAGGTGCCTGCCATAGAAGCAGATGAGTTGACCTTTCAAGAGAGAAAGTAGATGGTATTTAGCACTGTAGTGTTTCTCCTTGAAATTAAGTAACACTGAAGTGTTCAGAGCTCGAAAACTTTATTAACAATGTAGTTTCATTCTCATTTTAAGCCATTGAGCTAGAGGAGACAAGAGGAAGGAGTGCATCACGAACTATGGAGATAGAAGTAGCACACTTCTATGAAGTGAAGGAGGTCCATGATAGGAATTGGCAGGTATGACTGCTCTAAATTGGAAGATCCTATCATTCCATTCCTTCCAGAGACATCAATAGCCCACTATGATTAGAGCTTCTATCCCAGTATCAAATCCTTATCAGGGAGCGATGAGTGCCATAACCCCAAAGTTCTAGTTGATTGAACGACATATTAGAGATGCTAAGGTATGAGAGAAGGTAGTTCCAAACTGCTCGTGAAGCTTGGCATCCGATCACTGAGTGGTCTACTGTCTCCAAATGATTGCCATAGCCATAGAGGCTATAGCTTATTGGTCTCATCCCACCTCTCTTTGCCAAGTTAATTCGTGTTAAGATCCTATCTTGGACACATAATCAAGTGAAAATATTAGCTTTCTTAGGAACTTGAATCTTCTATACAAGTTTACTAAAGGCAGGTTGAATGCCCCTATCAATTAAAATTATAGCAGTGCTTAGTAGAGTATTCAATATTTGGAACCATCTCCAACCCACTCCATCGCTTTCATCTGATGTTTCTATATTGTGAAGGGTTGATGTAAGCGTCTAAAACTCTTTAGTATATGTGATAGGAGTGGCAATCAAAACTTTGTGAGGAGGTCTTGCTGTTGAGAGATGTTCTAGGATTCATAGCCATCGAAAAAAGGATCAGAAGCTTTTCTTCAGTGGTGGATCGCCCATCCATCGATCATACCAAAATGAAATTCTTAGACCATTTCCAACTAGGGGAATGATAGGGTTCGGAATAATTCTTGATTTCTCAATTCACCCTTCTAAAAGGGCGAAGCATGCCATGAATGTTGTTTGTAAGATCGGACAGCAAGAATCAGTTATAGTAAATTCTTTATACTAGTGTGCACCATCACTTACTTGGGCTTTCAAAGAGATTCCACCATCATTTTAGGAGTAAGGTTTGATTGAAGATAGGAAGATAAATAATGCTTAGGCCTCAAAACTTCTTCGGTCTGCAAATGTTTCTCCATTTACTAGGCAAGACCTAGCGAGTAGCTACCCTTGCCCCTCTAGAGGAATGATCTTCTTAGCCTATCAATTTTCAAAGGATCTCCTTTAGTAGAAGAAAGACAGACATCCAGTAGGTTGGTGTGGATGTGAGAACCACATTTATAAGTATTAACCTTTCAGCAATCGACAAAGTATTGGCTTTCCATCCCGCTAGTCTTTTTTTCATCTTTTTCGATAAGAAAGTTTCGATCTAATTTTCTAAGGGATGAGTGGTTACGTGGCATACCTAAGTAGGTAATGGGAAACTCAGCCTTCTTACTGCCCAGTATATTTATAAACATTGACATTTGAGAGCTGCATAATCTGGTTTCAAGCACATAAGCTTTTTGAAAGTTGATCTGCAAACTAGTTAGGAGCTCGTAAGAATAAAGGACAAACTTGAGATTATGAATATGGATAACATTTGCATTGCAAAACAATGAGGTGTTGCTTACAAATTATAGACATTGCATTCGACCAGTGATTTGGAGTGGACCGATATCTGCAACTAGATTATTAGGTGATGCTTTGTTGAAGACTCAATCTAGAGTATCTGCTACCAATAAGAAAGTTATGGGGAGAAGGGCTCGTCTTGTCTAAGGCCCTTGGAATGTTGAAAATTCCTTCCAGATTTGTCATTTACTAATATAGAAGATTTCGATGTACTAAGGAGGTTAAAATCCATTTATACCACTTGGATCCGAAGCCTCTAGCTGATAGGAGTCGGAGAAGAAAATCCCAATCCACACTATCAAAAGCTATTTCAAAATCTACATTGAATAGGATGTGCTTGTGTTTAGCTTTCGAATAGAAAGAGATAATTTCAGTAGCTATTGCAAAATTTTAAGAAATACATCTCTTTCTGATGAAGGCCAATTGAGAATGAGGAATTAGAGAATTGATCTTAGTAGAGAGTCTGATAGCAAGGGTCTTCGTGATGCTTTTGATAATGTCGTTGATCAAACTTATCAGCCTAAAGTCTCTCATAGAATAAATGGAAGATTTTTTGGGATTAGTGTGATGAACAAGCAGTTTAGCCTGCCGATATCTACCATGTGCTCATAGAATTCATGAAATAAGTTCATAATATCACCTTTGATGAGGCTTCAGAAGTGCTTATAGAAGGAGAACGGAAAGCCTTTGGGATTGAAAGATTTTCAGGTGCCAGATCAAACGTGACACTTTTTTTTTGGTAACTATGGAGCCAATGGCTGTGTATTAAAGAAAGTAAATAGAGTACAGCAGAGTATAGATAATTACAGATTATGAGTATCAAAGAAATCAAAATTCCTGCAATCAAAATACAACCAAGGAGAATCATACTAAAGTAACATTGAAAATAAGGGGGTCCAAAAAAACCAGTAGCCCTTCAGTGTAATGAGATCAGAATAGTAGGCCATTAATCCCAAAGAAGTAGTTGATGAGTCTTCTAAGATGAATGAGACTTTGCTATATGAGAACCAATGCACATGTATATGCAAATTGAACTGTGTTGATACATAAACATGAGACGCCGAGGAGAACTTTTATATGGGGTGAAGTCCCACATATGGTGAAGGAGCCACCTGCATGGATTAAAGGAGAAACAGATCTCCCACTACAGTAGCTGAAATGAACCTATGGAATATGAATATGACTTCTGCTGTATATGCTGATGTGAGAACCTCTTGAAAAAACCCAATAAAGTAACATTATAAAGAAAGAAAGCCAGAAGTAGCCAAATTAGTGGTGAAGAGTGATATGTATACAGTAATGCATGAAAAAGAGCAATTTGAGTAAGAACCACGTCTTGGAAGCCCTACAAAACTGTTATTCGGAAGAGTGACAGATACTTGTTAATGCTTTTAATGAGTTGCCTGCAAATGGAGACTTAAAGCAGCGAACAAGTTGAGCCCATCTGATCCATTTAAATAATAAACTTTGGTAGGCACTGAATTATGTGGTATATAGAGAACAGTAAGAGAAACCGACACAAGGGGTGGTGCGCAATGACCTTATAGTACATAAAGCAAATCAGTAAACATGAAGCCAAAGACAGTAATTTGAAGTAACTAAAGCCGATAATGGTGAACTCCATAGGCATCTGCGATAAGAATAAGTTGGTTGTAACATCCAGATCTGCTTCTGAAGTCCATAAAATTCTTCTTGCAATGCTACATTTACTATGTGATCTGCAATTTAATTAGCCTATCTAAGTCTATATAGAATTGTAACATTAGAAGCAAATAGTATCCAAACTTGCAAATCCTGGAAGAAGGGATTTGTTGTACAGGGGAACACAGCTTGGATATGAGCCAATTAATAACTGTAACCGAGTCACTTTCCAAAATAAAGTTAATAACTTGAATCTCCTGCATAGCTGCTTTAACTGCAAGCCAAGCAGCTAATAACTTAGCATGTGGAACCGATAGATGCATAAGTGATTTTCCTTAGCTCTAATCATATAGCCAGCTACTGTCTCATCAAAAACCACAGTCGCATCAAAGTTGATTTTAACAGCTCCTATGGGAGGGGTATCCAAGAAATGATAATTGGCATAGGAGTAATAAATGAAGAAGAAAGATTATCCCAGTACCTAGATAGAGCCATTGAGGAAGAATACATTACCGCTTTGCAAACCACTGGAACAGCAGAAGCTTCAGCATGATTAAAAATACGATCAAATGAGGCAAGCGACAACCACTTTTTGACTTGGATCCATCAAGGCCTGCTCCATGAAGTGGAATAAAGTTGGCAAATCTAAGAAACAAACCCGCAATTGAAACAACTATCCAAGAGTTGTCTATGCTTCTTTAGCTACCGTACAGGTAGCAAAACACGAGAACAATCTTTAAAGACGCCTGGGCATACATCACATGGACCGGCATGAGAAGAAATAATAGAGTATCGAATGAGTAGTTCTTTGGTTGGCAATTTTTTCTATTTTAGCTGCCACCAAAAGGTCTTAACACGATGAGGCACCTGCAATTTTCAGATTCAATAAAAGGAGGAGAGTGCTGATGTAGGGTTGATTATGGACCAAAGGGAACATATCAGCTAGGAAACTTTTGGAAGTCTCATATGTGCCCACACACGTTGATCAGCCCATAAGCCTTGAGACAGTGGAATGGTAGTAACGAGGGCCATCATTTCAGTAGAGAATAATGAGGCAATACGATTCAAATTCTAGATCTATCTGCATTGATTAGATCTGCAACGTGAAGATTCATATCCTACATATCGATGTTCAAATATGTAGGCCATGCTATGAGAGGTATATTAGACAACCATGGGTCAGCGTAAACATTGATTTGAATACCCCAACTGTCACGCCCCCGATCCGAGATTGTGAGTCGAAGGTCATGACAACCGCCGCATACTCATAGAAAGTTTTTTTTATAAGCATGTAAGATATCTCATCATGACATCATACACATAAAGTTAAATAAATTTCAATCTTAATGATCAAACCTTAGTTCAAATAATAAATCAAAACTCAGTGTCAAAAAAGAAGATAATTGTCTGACAAAGTCAACACTTAAAATAAAAATCTTGCATCAATTCTGAGAAAATCTTAAATCAAATAAGCCAACTCCATCTCTAATTGCTCTCCCAACCGAAATCCCGTATCACGCTAA
>KE504654.1:251180-279203 GCA_000441515.1 Elaeis oleifera | reverse complement strand
TGTCAAAAATTATGATATTTGTGATGAAAAATTTACATCACTAATACTTTTTAAATTAATTTTATAAAATTTTTAATTAAATTAATAGTGATGAATAAAATTCATTGAAAATAATTATTTTTTTATTAATGACGTAACATTTCATCGTAAATTATCTTTTTTATGATTAAAATTTTTCATCGTAAATAGTTTTTAAAAAATAATTTTTTTTAACGATGAAATTTTTTCATCGGTAATATCTATTATTTATGATGAAAATTTTTTTCATCGTAAAAAATTATCAACGATGCGATTATTTGTGACTAAATATTAATGATAAAAATTTTATCACTAATAACTATTAGCGACGAAAATCGATTATTAACGATGAATTTTTTTTGTCACTAATATCCTGTTTTATTATAGTGATTTCGTTTGTGTCGTCTTTATCAAAGGATATAGTAGAATATCCATCTTTATCTTGAAGTCTCACCTCCGTATCCCACCAATCTTTAAAGTAAAGCAGCATCTCTACCATCTCACTGGTCATCCGACTTCTCTTTTCGTCAAGAATACGCCGACTTACACTAAAAGCAGATTCTAATGCTACTATGAATTTAGTGTGGTAGATTTGTTGTGGTGAGAATGGGAGAGAATGAGACTATTCATAAAATCTATAATTTTTTTCCCAAATACCCTCAAATAGCCATTTTATGGCTGTTGGGAGGGTAAAAGATAAAAATGAAAAATAGCTGTTTTTATCATTTTTGATCGTTATGGACTGAAACGGGCCTCGACTGGACCGTGCCAGGCCCGATCCGTAACGGTCTCAAACGGACCGTGCCTGGCATGGCCATAATGGGCACAAATGGGCCGTGTTAGGCACCACCCATTTGTATTTTTTTTTAAAGTCCCGTGAGCCAACGGGCCATGTCAGGCACGGCTCGCCACCAATCAGGCCTAGGGCTGCGCCGAGCTGAGGCCTGGTGCTAATCATGCCATGCCAGGCACAGCCTATTTAGCCTCAGACCTGATGGGCCTGGGCCGAGCCATGCCAAGCACAGCCCAGTGCCCTTATCTAAATAAGTGTCAATAATTGCAGCAAGACAAGCTGTATCTTTGACCGTTGCTCGGGCTACGAGAAGACAATCGTCCATATAAAAGATATGTGAAATAGTTGGGCCATTTCTTGGTTGATAAACTTTCAAAAGATGGGAGGACACATCACAATGCAGAAGCTTAGAAAAGCCTTTAGAACATAAAATGAATAGGTAAGGGGATAACGGACAACCTTGTCAAAGACCCTTAGACCCAACAAACCATTCTGAAGGGGAACCTTTAATCAAAATAAAAAACTAAGGATGAAACATACAAGCCTGGACCCACTTGACAAACTTAGGGTGGAAACCATAGAAGTTAAGAAGTTGAGAGAGAAATTGCCAATGAACCCTATCATAGGCTTTTTTTATATCCAATTTGATCACTATTAAACTCCTAGACATTGTACTCTAACAATTGAATGCATAACTTCTTGCGTAAGTAAAATATTATTAGTAATAGACCATAGGCTTTTTTATGTCCAATTTGATCACTATTAAACTCCTAGACATTGTACTTTAACAATTGAATGCATAACTTCTTGCGTAAGTAAAATATTATTAGTAATAGACCTACCAGGCACAAAAGCATCTTGTTCTTTGAAAATGAGGTTTGGAAGAATAACTTTAAGATAATTGTCCAGCACCTTAGCAATAATTTTATATACGATATTACACAAGCTGATAGGATGATAGTCCGTAACACAAGTAGGATTAGACTTTTTAGAAATGAGAGTGATATAAGTTTGTTCTAAGATAGAAACATAGAAGTATTTAAAAGAATATCTAATTGCATAAAGGATATCTGGCTTAATGATATGCCAAAATTGTTGAAAAATAAGATAGAAAACTGTCAAGGCTAGGAGCCTTATCAGGATACAAAGAACTAACTACCTGCTCAACCTCATCATTAGTAATATTGGCTATAAGATCATCATTTTGAGAATCAATAATTATGGGTGATAAGAAGGGCGAATAAAGAACATCAAGATCCTGATCGATAGACCAACGGTACATAAAATGAAGCACCAAGATATTTGGGATCTAAGGCTCATCAGTGAGAACCCCACTATTATTATTGCAAATACTATGAATCCTATTATGCCTTCTTTGAAGAATTGTAATCCGGTGGAAAAATTTAGTATTAGAATCTCCCTCCCTCAACCAACATGCATAAGACTTCTATTGCTACAAAATCTCTTGCCTTTGAATCAATTTATGATACTCTTGTAAGAGGTGCAATAGAAGCATATGCATATGTATAGGCAAACCACCATATTGGGACTCTTGAGTCTGCAAATCATAGATATGGTCATAGAGCTGATTGGCATGAGTAAATACATTGCCAATCCTTCTTTTCAAAGCCAAATAGCTCTACGGACATTAGCAAGTAATAAAGATAACTTCACCCCCAATGAGCAATGGGACAATGCCATGCTTGCTGAACAACATCAACAATCCTAGGATAAGTCAACCAAAATTTTTCAAAATAAATAGAGCAGGACCTCTACTAACCTTATCTAGGATAGATATTAATAAGAGGTAATGATCAGAGGCAAATCGAGCAAGGTGTACAACAATAGATTCAGGATAACAATCCATCCAAGAACCCCAAGCAAAAGTCTAGTCCAATCTTTCCCAAACCCTAGCTAAACCATACTGATTATTACACCATGTGAATCTAGGATCCCTAAATTCAAGATCAATCAACCCATTTGTTCGAATAAAGGCCCTAAACTCTCTAACCTTATGATCAACTTTAAAGACTTTCCTCCTTACTTATCCATAGGGTGCAGGATGCAATTGAAATCACCAATAAGAAGCATCGAAAATAAAGCCCTAAAACTTCACTCACCTGAGAACAGACCTGACGACATAGCTTTAAAGACATATTAGCATAGACAACAACTAACAATCAAATGGGTTGATCAAGAGTAGATATCACTCCAAATGTAACTTGTCTAGCATACATGAAATTAAGGCTCCCTAAATTTTTACGCCAGGCTATAAAAATTCCTCCCAAAATCTAATAGTTGGGATATCATAACAATCCCACCTAGGACCTAAAAAATCAACAACATGAGATTGATCATGATGTTCAAGTCAAGTTTCTAAGAACAAACTATATCAGGCTGATGCGATCGAATGAGAGATTTTACATAATTTACAAAGGAAGGCTTAGAAGCCTCCTTATAATTCCAAACCAAAAGCTTCATGGCACAGAAGGTTTTTAATCAAGAACTAGACTAATCTTTACTCCCACTAAAGTAGAAGTGGCATTAGACTTGACTTGAGCAGGCAATGCATCCACTAAAGGATCAGTTAGTGCTTTATTACTTGTTAACGTGGACTGAAGTTGATGCACAACCAACTCATGAGAACATTGCACCAGATCCATCAAAGCTGGTACCTCATCAAATTGTTGTGCCGATGCAATGGATTTATTTTTTCTCCTTCCTTTCGAGCGTACTACTCCCCATCCTTGTCCACTTGCTTCCAAACTTTTATAATAGTCCCATGTTGCTTGAAGGAACCTCCCAATCGCTTCATTTGCGCATTGTCAGGATTAATAGGCTGTGGAATGTCCACTGAAATTTTAACATGTGGGATGGAAGCTTTCCTTAGAGAACCTTGAGCAGATGATGATTTGGCAGGCGACCTCTTTCATTTTCCTTTAACTATAGTAGGTCCTGCAGACTTAGCAAGAAAGACCAAAGGTTTCATGATTTTCATAGCTTTGAGTCCAGAGTTCTCTTTAGATTATAAATTCATCAATGGAGAGAACTTATTGTTAACACCCATTACCATAGATTTTTGAGAATCAAAAACTTTAGGAGGAAAATTTCTTAGCGACTTATTAGGAACATTCTAGCCCACATCAACCTGACCAGCCAGAGAAGAAGCAAAGACATTACTTGAGGATGCCGAAGTCATTGGTACCCTGGCTGCTTAGATCCAGGGCCCAAAAGTAAGAGGCACATCTGAACCCCAGCCTTCCAAGCAACCACAGGATTCCAAAGTTACGTCGATGCACCCACAAAGATAATAGATATTAGGAAGGTCTTCATAGATTCATGAACTTGAAGTTTGACTCGAGGGCAGACAGGTTGCTGTAAATCAAAAAAATCGTCACCCTCACATACCTCATCCTTCTGGACTTCAAAGTCCATTCATCAAGGCACATAGGTCGACCAGCCAAAAAAACTATTTTGTAGATTTTTTCTGACTCCTAAAGTTTCAAAGGTAGATCTAGGAGATGGAGCCAAATCTTAGCATACAGGATAGTACCATGTCCTGGTTGAATTAGGCTTCCAAGGTTGAATACTAGTAATTGGCTAGCCAAGGACTATAGTCCCTTATCTAGAATTCGATTCTGAGCATCCTCAGATGGACGCACAAAGAGATAGTATCCCTTGAATATAGCAAAGATATGAAAACTCTCATCCATATTCCATCTTAATCTCATTCTTTCTCAATAAATCCAAAAAAATCTACATCCAAGAACTTACCAATCAAGCATACCTCCATCGATCCACAGAGTCTTTAATGTCTTCCTCCGAGAAGATAACAATTTTGATGAACTTTTGCTCCAGTAATGCTATTCCTCATCTATGGCCTTCATTGTCTCCTAATGGAATTGATGTTGGTCCTGCACCACCTCCGACCACGGCCTAGCTAAGCCCTCTATTCTTCCTCCCTTCTATGAAGAGGAAGCACGAGAAGGTGAAGCTATCTCAACAGGCAAAGTTTCCGCAGGACCTATTGAGGGGCCCGACGAAGAAATCCTCATCGATTCAGATGCTTTAAGGCCTTTGATAGGTGATTTTCCCTTCGATTTTACCTTTGAAGAGGTCGAAATCCTAGCTTGAAAAGCTCCTTTCTTAGTCGCACTCTCTGTCTCACTCATCAGCTCCTACTCGAAATAGTCACATGATACTTTTATTTCATCTCCTATAAATGGTTGCTCTGGGTTGCTTAAAATTAGTTGATCTTTAGAATACAATAATCTCTAGTCTACATATATGCTTCTTTCATCCTTAGAGCCGAGAAGGTTAGAGTAGAAGTTGTACAAAGCTTTCTCAATATCTTTTTGATTAGAGATCAGAATCTCGTTGTCTAAAATTTCAGAGATGGCATTTTTCTCCATCTATTGCTTATGTGAATATGGAAGAACATATTGTGGTTGCTAATTTTCAGCCATTGTACTTGGGATCTTTGCTTCCATGGGGTCTCCTCCTGGGAGAGAAGAAGGTCAAGTTGTATTTTGAGGTTTAATCTCTCGGATCTCTCTTCCAAAGAGAGGTTTCTTTATTCTTCCTCAGAGTCTAGGGCCTATCCTAGTAGACATCTCTTTTTTCTTAACCGTTATATTTTCTACAGACTTATAGTTCCACTTTTTTGACTTGGATCTAAGAAATATAGTTTTAAGACAAGATTCTTGGTTGTGTTGGGGTTTGATGGTGCATCAATCCACCAAGATTGGATGAGCTCATCAAGCCCTACAATCAAAAACCAAAGATTGTCAAATCGAAATAGTCTTTGGTTGAAGTCATACCTTGATTTTTTGCTTCAAAGTGCCGGAGAAGAGGAATATGATCAGAGACTGTTCTTGCCATAGGTGACATGAAGGCCAAGGGGTATGCATTGTGCCATTCCAGTGATATCAAACATCTATCTAGTTGCGCCATGAAAGCATTTTCTCTGACATTGGACCGTATAAATCTTCTATTGCTAAGTTTAAGTTTGATGAGAGAGTTGAGTATGATGAAATTGTTGAGAAGTTCAGAAGCTGTCAGATTGCTGCTGGAGCCTTTTCTTTCCAATGAGAATCGGATGATATTAAAATCTCCTAAGATGATCCAAGGGCCCTAGTGTAACTATCGAATGTGGTTAAGCTTTTCAAGAAAGCTTTTTCGGGATTGTTGGTCATTAGGTCTATAGATATTTGTCAAGAGCCACTAAAAGCCATTTGCTTTCATTGAAAAAGTTACTGAGATTGAGAAATGCCCATGATGTTTGAGTGTACCCTCAACAATAGCAGAGTTTCAACATGTAAGAATTCCATCAAAAGCACCAATAGCATCATTTGCATACTAAAGATCTATGTTTTAGCCACAAATCCATCTTAGCAGTCTAATATCTATATGCTCAAGTTTTAATTCTTGAAAGCATGCAATCCAGCATGCAAAATTTTGATGGCCTCCCTAATCACTCATTTTTTGTTTGGCTTACCCATCCCATGCACATTCCAATATAAGATGGCCATCACTATTTGATTACAGCAAAGCATATAACTGGATTTTTTGAGGAAAGAAAAGACAATAATTTCTTGTTGAAAGGATGGATCTCTCTTAGAATAGAGGTGGAGAACAAAGAAAGACTCCTTCACGCAAACTTTAGGTTTAGAGAGGTACCCTAAAGAGTCTCAACCATTTTCATTAAGAAGGATGGGCTCTGAGTACAACAAAAGCAAAAGAGGTTCAAGCAGTATTAGGTGTTCAAGGTAGTGGCTCAAAATCATGCTTGGGTCGATGAAATTTAGAGGGTGGACCTACTACATCTGTTCACTTTCATATCCCTGAGTCTTTAAATAGAAGAGTATATTTCTTCTAGGGAGAGGATCAATCCACAATTTTGTCCAAGTCTAACTAGTGCCCTAGGGATTAAGGAGTTGATGAAGAGAAGGTTAGGCTCAGATAGCAAGAGTTCTGAGAGTCTAAGGAGTTTCAACTTCTTACTATAGAGCCTAGCACTCTTTTGCTAAGGATAGGTTTGGCTAGCTGATGGGGAGATGTAGGTGGTAGGTTAGTGGGGTTATCATAGCTAGGAGGTGCTATTGCATTTAGAATCCTATAGAAGGCTATAGCAACTAGGATGGATTCTTGATGAGGGAAGTAATAGCCTGTAGGGTTTTGGACGGTAGAAGGGAGGCCATAGGTTTTAGAGGAGTGCCTGATGGGGTCAACATCAAGTAACCATTAGAGGGGTTCAAGAAGTTGATATGATGTTGTGAGATTTGACTTCAAAAAAGGTACATATGATGTAGGAAAATGAAGGGCTTAGAAGTAGGGGTTAGGCATCAAGGGGTAAAGTGGTTTATTCAAGATTAGAGTGGATAGAGGGTTGTAGTTGAACGCAGTTTATTGGATGGGTCCATTGGAGTGCCTTCACCCTTGGGAGGAGTAATAGTGAGGATGACGCCTTTCTGGAGAGCTGTTCATCGATGATTCTATGTGGCATTGGACATTACTAATTGAGTGATTATATTAGAGCAATAATCTTAGAGTTTGTCTCCTACCCATCTTTATGATGATAAGTGCTTAGATCAGTGATAATAGTATCTGAATTTAAATTATACTCCTAGTGGATCCGATTACAAAGTCTGCTAGATACTTCCTTTTTACCAACATCTTTTTATATTTTGGATTTATTCTTGGGTGACAACAGTGTTATAGCCTATTAATGTTCTTTCTTGGATCTAAATTATCACCAAAGGCCTTTTATATTTTGGCCTACTAACATCCTTTTATTTATCCATGGAAACTGGATCAGATTATAGAAGCCTACTGGTCCAATGGCATGATCCCATGCGGATCCACCATCTATGGACGGCTAGGATGAAAAGTTCTTATCCAATTCCAGCCTCTTCAAACTCATCAAAGTCATGAATACTCGTGATGACCTTCATTCTAGTGCAAAAGGTGTATGTGATGATGGAAAGGCCTTGCTTGAGACGAAGACTTCCATCACCGTCAGTTTCATCATTGGAGGCCGGCATCCTCGCCGCCAGCTCCTTCAGTAGCTACTCCATGAAATCGGAAAGGGAGAGAAAGGAATTGGAGATGAAGGGGAATGTTGGGTTGTTCCTTTAATTTTAGGAATCGAGATTTTTTTTTGAGTGGTAGAATAGGTGTAAGCCGATACATATATTTAAGAGTAGATGATATCACTCATCGCTTGATCATAATTCAAGGATAAAATTATCCATAAAATTGGACGGTCGTGATAATGCTAGGGCTGGAACTGGGCCAGGGTGGGTTAGGCCACACATCTACCTGAGCCCGGCCCATAATTTTTTAATGGGCTGCGAGCCGAGCTTCGGCCCAAAAAATTTTTAAATATAAGGCCAGGGCCCGATCGGGCCGACCCGAACCTAATCGGTTTGGCCCAAACCCGAGCCCAGCCCGAGCCCAATCGGGCTTTGTGTGTTTGGTACTTGCAATCCTACATTTTTTTTCTGGTCTTCCTCTTTTCAATGGCTTGTTTTGCAAGTTCAGGTTTATGTAGCCCTCAGGATTAAGGTCCTATTCTCTAAAACTTCTTTTACAATATAATTGCGATGAATTTGAACTTCAAGGTCATCTATAGTATGAGCAGCAGAAATAAGTCTAATGCCTTGAATACCAAATAGATGTGCAAATAAAGTAGAGACATTATTAATAAAATTGGGTAATTGAATCTAGGTAGTGTCATTTTCATCAGATTAGACGAGAACAACATGGTGCAGATAGCGATACAAATCATGTTAGTAGTATGTTGTACTCAATGAAGTTAAGACAACCCAAATTATTTATGTCCACATACTTATCAGTGTACAATCCGGTATGATAAGATAAGAAGGCTACATGCTGATTGAAAATGAAATGAAAGTCTCACTATTCAGAGTGATACCTGTAATCAATGACTTTGCCCTCACGTTGACCTCTAGAATCCAAATGGTGACGCATGTCCAAATGGTTTCTTGCTTTCTCCTGGAGCAAGCATAAACCACAGAGTTATTGACTGAAACTGTATTATCAATCAATCAGTATGATGAAACCATCAATAACATGCACAAAATGGCGAAACGATAATATGAAAAAATAGGATGAAATGTTATGACTTACAGATAGTTGGAAAGGGTCAGAATGGTAATGAGAACTAGTATAGGAAAAAATGGAAACACCATATTTGTTATGTATATCAAGCATCATAGCATAACCATCAAGACAACCCATTCATTTGGGACCAAGTTGCTTGTGTGTTATCTAAAGAGATAATTTATAGAGGTAATCAAGAGTAATCGATGGATAGTAATGCTTGCCTTCATGCACACAGGGATGGTGAGAACATGTGAGACTTGCATCTAATATGGGGTTGGATGCATCATTCAAGGAGAGGGTTCAAGTGAGACTGAACAGAGAAGCATTGCTAATGATATTTCTACATGTTATAATACGATTTCCAATTATTTCACATTTATATATCATGGTCTGTCTAGACAAGCAAAAATATAATTCTTTGGGACTCACCAATGCACTGCAGCAGATGAACAAAATAAAAGTTGCCAGCAGGACAAGAAATTTTTTTACTTTAATTATTAGAATAATTTGACACTCATAAGCAACTAACTGGCATTTTTCCATTGAAACTACCACCATTAACCATCTGCATACCATTTCAATGCCAACTTAATTCATCAAGTCTAAACCAATCTACTGAATACTTCTAAAGCAAATTTTAAGATTATTTGGGTAAAGATAATAAAAATAGTTGGTCAGCATACAATTTAGTAACAAATAATTAGATATGAACAATATATAATCCTGAAAATATGAAATTCAAAAGTTATGTTTTGAGTAATACAGAGCAACATGGTAGGCAAGGCAATGTTTGACAATCACATAAGTTCTTGATGTAAATTATACAAAATTCATTTAGTTCAACTAGTGGATATAAGAAACTTACTTTTGAAAGTCCAATTTCTAGCTCACCCTGCAAATAATTCAGCATAATAGTTAGATTCCAACAACATCTATGCAAAAAAAAACTAGGTTTATTTCATGAATACATCATATACCAACTGATTTACTAAATATATACAGTTATATGTGGAAACAATACTAGGCTGAAGATCTAGCATGGCTGGATTAGTTGTTAAGGTATCAGCACAACCAATTAAATTTGATATGTTGTTAGTAGATTGATGTATCAATTAAAGATAATTTAAACCAACAACTCTGGGTAGCACCATACTCATTGGCTGCACTAATAAAATTATACTAACTACAAATTTTTGTGATCATCATTTATCGCTGGAGGTGGGAAAGAAACAGGAAGAAGGGTACATCCAAGAACAAAAACAATAGAAAAGCATATCCAGACAATAAATTGTATATAAATATGATGACTAAAAGAATACAAACAGGTACCAAAACTTACAATCTTAACCTCTGTCCACAAAATTATTGCCTTAAACAAAGAGACAATTGTTAATTAATGATCAGTCAGTCCGAGAGAGATTTTTTAAACAAGAAAATAAGAAAAACAAGAAATTTTCAATAAATAGAAATTCACATGCTTCAGATTTTTTAAAATTCTTCACATGAGTTGAATTCCAGCAAAATATTTTTCCTCCATCTTCATTCATCCATTATCATGAAAATCTATATTTAGAATAAACTAAATAATTAGAAGATGAAGAATTTAAATATGAAGATTTGTAACTTCATATGGATTGAAATAAATTTTACAAATACTTACATAATATTATATCCATGTCCCAACTTTATTGCTTGGCTCGCTCTGGGGTACCATCATCCGCAATCAAGCTACTTGTAACTGTTAACACACATATCAATCATAAATCTTCAAAATATAAATATTATAAGTAATAAAAAATATAACATAAATTTAAAATATTTATATATCTTCATCATATTCTTCACGAAGCCAATCTTGAATACAAACTAAAGCCTCAACAGTAGATGGGCTCAATGAACTCCGATACTAGTCTACAACTCTACCGTCAATGCTGAATATCGATTCTGATGAAACAGTAGAGACTGGAATAGTGAGAATATCTCTAGCTATTTTCAATAATATAGGATAGACTGCTGCATTGCTCTTCCACCATACCAAGATATCAAATTGCTTGTCTCTCAAATTAGAAAGTACATCATCATCCAAATAACTATCTAGCTCTGATCTCTTTGACATTTTCGAAGAAATTTGATTTCTAAACTGAACAAAAGCTATGTCAAATTTTACTTTACTCAAATTAAAAGAAGAAACTAAATTTATGTCCCTTTGTCCATCAAAATCAACTGTTAGCTCACTTGAACTCATAGAAGGCTGCACTCTTATTGCATCTGCATACTCATTATAAAATTTATAAAGATAAGCACGAATATCATCAATCTTCTTCTTGTTCTCTTATACATCAAATGCCATTTGATAACAAAATTCTATAAATATCAACTTTGATCTCGGATCTAAAATAGAAGCAATGACCAATAAAATATTGCACTGAAACCAATATTTGTTGAACTTCTTTTGCATCTCATTTGTCAACTGCTTTAATATATCATAATTATCATTGGTCTCAACACTTCTATTCATTAATAGAGCCCTAATTCTCCAAATTTTGTTTATGTAGAAATTAGATGTGGGATACTTGTAATCAGAAATATTTTAGTGGCATCTAGAAAGCTTTCTAAAATTTAATAATTACATCAACTTGTTTCCATTCATTATTGCTGGGACATACACATGAATGCTCGATTGCATATCTAATAAAATATCTTTATAAGTAATTACATCAGTCAACATTTAATAAGTAAATTCCATCTTGTAGCAACATCCAAATTGAGCCCTTTTTAATAGGAAGTCTCATGTGTTGTGCAATTTCATTAAATCTTTACATTCGAGATGGAGATGCAGACACATATCTAATAATCTCTCTTATGCATTCGATAGCTTCATGAATTATTTCATCCCATCCTGAACCATAATGTTTAATATATGTGCACAACATCTAATATGACTATACTCTCCATTAAATAACATTCCGCAAGAAAAATGATCTTGAATCCTTCTAATTACAGCATCATTTATGGAATAATTATCTACAGTAATAGCACATATTTTAGAATCCAATTTTCATTAAAAGAAGGCACTTTCCAATAGCATCTTCAATTACAAAACTTGTATAAGGGTATGGTAGTTTCTTAAAACTAATTATCTTCTTATGTAGAATAAACTCGGAATCAATATAATGTGCCGTGAGAAAAATATAATCAATTTTTTGATTTGATGTCCAAATATCAGTAGTGAAACTTACCTAAGAACTTAATTTCTTAAATGTATCATGCAATTTTTTTCTTTCTATTTGGTACAAAGCCATATAATCATTTCTTACTATTTTACGACCAATAACATTAAATAATGGCTGAACAGATCTCATAAAATTTGAAAAAATAGGATGCTCAATAATACGAAATGGAAGCTCGGCACATATGATAAATTTTGCAAGCAATTTTCTACTCTCTTCTTGATTGAATTTAAAAGATTTCATCAGATTTTTTGAACTTCCTACTATCAACATTTGATTAACTGGATTCTTTTGATATTTCTTGCAAATATTTTCAAGATGCCGTTTAAGATGACTTGTTCCTTCTTTCGTACTGTCACTTAATACCTTTTACAATATTTGCATGTAGCTATTGATTCATTAGATTTTTTTCCTCAATAAAATGAGTTCATACCCAAGATCTTTTCTTAGAACCTTTGTCACAATCAATTTCAGAATTATCTTCATTTTTGTCACCTTCATTCCTTATATGTTTCATAGTTTCATTTTCACCCATTTTAGATTCAAATATTAAAAAATAAACTGTATAAATAATATTATAAATTACTCAAAAAAACTAGTTAATATCAAATTACAGCATAAATCAAAAACTATGCATAACTATGCATCCTAAAGTATCATCATGCACAATCTTGTAGGCTATAGGCTTAGCACAATGGTCACTATGTTTAAAGTAAGAACATCTTATCACCTTAAGACTAGAAAGTATCAGGTCTCTTTATCTCTACGCTCCTTTCCTCTAAGAGTCTAAGCCTAGAGATGGTGATAGGTGAAGACTGAGGATGCAAAGACTAGTGTTGGTGCTGACTGATGACTCGATGAGCGAAGATGGAAGACCGATGTCGCCGCATTGACGATGGCAGGTGGGGAAGACGGAATCTTAGAGTCGGTGATGGCAAAAAATCAGAAGATAAAGACAAAATCGATGAAGGTCGTCCAGAAGTCCGATGAACACCAATGGCCGATGGGTGAAGAGAAGGCACTCGGAAGATGAAAGATGGAAATCGATGAAGGCCGCCTGGAAGTCCGACGAACACCAATGGCCGATGGGTGAAGAGAAGATACCCTCATCGATGATGGGAGAAGATGAAGACGGCGACGGCCGGCAGATGGACAAGGACCACGATCCATTCCACAGCTAGGGGCTAGGGCATCGCACGAGAAATTTGTGAAGTCCGAAGAGGCGAAGACAAAAGGCCAGGGCAAGGCGGCGGGCTATAAAATTAAGAATCGAGCTCGGGGAGACTAATTCTTAAAAATTAAGAATCGGGCTCGGGCTAACGGGTTGAAATTTGGGCTGCTTCGGACCAAAATTAATGGGCTAAACTTCGGGCCGGACTAAGGACGTATCCGAACCCGATCCAAAAGATAAATAGGCTCTATAATTCAGCCCAAATCCAACCTGAATTGTTTCGGGCCTACCCCAAAGCCCGGCCCAAAGTCGGGCTGGCCCAATGGGCTTCGGGCCGGTCCGAGCCCATTTCTAGCCCTAGATAATGCCATTCTCCATTGTGTAAGAGAGTATCTTTAGAAATTTTTTATTATATTTTTAAAAATAAACATATTTTCTTGCATATAATGAAAGAAAGCAAAATTTCAATATATTCAAAAAATAATATTTTTTAAAATATTTCATAAAATTTAGATTCTATTTACTAATGAATAGATTAAATTAATTAATCAAGAATAAATATATTATAGAAATCAGAAATAAAGATCGCTGTAGAGTCCCAGTATCTTTTTAAAGGATTTCATCTCACCTCTTCGCAGAGTATCAGCTAACCAGGCTTAATACATCCCTGTCCACCTAAAAAAAAAAAGTTGCAAGTTCCTTTCACTTTATCTTTCTCTCAAAAATTATACTTTGCCGAAGAAATTCATCACAATAAAGCACTGCAACAGCCGAAAGTTAGAAGAAATGCCATCCTCCTCCTCTACGGTTGTGAGGGTGGATTATTCTCTCGGACCGAACTTTGAGAATTCGCTCTAGCGAAGGATTGAAGGGGCGAAGAACAAGAGGAAACTTCTAAGGATAAAAGGAGGATTCTTTTCCCTTGGAATACAGAAAGGGGTGGGTGGGATCGAATTATGATGAAGCTAGCGGTATCACCACCAATCTTGATGAGATCGTTGAGAAAGGCATTTTTCTGTAGCACTGCATCCAAATGGGAAGGCGGCGTCTCCATGGTGCAAGGAGCTTCCAGAGGAATTGGCCTTGAATTCGTGAGAAAACCCATTCATGCTCCATATTTATAAATTTAGGGTTTATTTTGTTTTCTGATGGTCCTTAATGTTCTTCTGTTTCATGCTTTGAACTTTATTTTAACACTTCATGTTATTGCTTATTCAAGTTGCACGTGAAAAGTTCTAGTTATAGGTTATGTCATTGCTTGTTATGTTGATTTGGTCCAAATGCTTGAACCTCTTCTTTTGATCTGAATTATATTTTTAAGATGTGCCGCTTTAAGTTTTGAGGAGGACATAACTGTTGAGAATGAAATATCCAAAAATGTGTTGCAATGATGCTATAAAAACTGTATACTATGTAAGTAATGAGGTGTTAACGTTGGAACCAAAAGAAGTTTAGAAACATGTGAAGTAATTGATATGTTTGTATAGAAATCACCTTTACAAAGATTGTGGATTTATAAATGGAAGAAGGGGAAGAGCAGATGGAAGAATAAGGGATGTAAACTTGAATTACCACCAAGATGTAACACTTGGAATCCGTCAAGAAAATTATTTAAAATCAGCTAAAAGTCAGTCTAGAATATGTTGAAGTGGCTAACCCAGCTTTTGAAAACATACAGTAGAGCACTATCAACTTTGTTATTGGCAAAGAAGCTCTTTGATAGGGTGAAGCATTGAGGACTTTAAGACTGGCCTAAACACCATCAAAGCTAAGCTAGATATACCTAAATAGTAAGCATTTGTAGAAAGAGAGAAAGAGAGAGAAACTGTATTCACGCTTCATTGTGACTTCCATCTGGTAAAAGTGGTGCTTAATATTATAATATTGGGTGTTCATAAAGTAGGATCTTTATCCTGAATCTTGAATTTCTCTCTATCATTTTTTTTTTTACAATTCCATCATGTGCATTGATGCCGAGACATTCAGTCGAATTCCTTGCTGGCCATATCGATGTACCAATCTAATGGACTACCTAGTACACTCAATGAATATCTTTGCACATTCATCCAATGAAACACTTTGATAAACCACAGATGCATCTTTAGATGCTAGGATTCAGAAGTGACAGACCCGAAAACAAGGGAAAAGTAGGGAAAGAAGAACTGGAATCAGAATCATGAGGATATAGTACTTGTCCTCTGACAAGCAGAAATAAATAAACTTTCAAGCAGATGCTCTAATATTATGGGTTTGGCTAATTTTACATAAAATAGTGACCAAGAAGAAACATATCAGATCTATAATGCTTGCTGATTGTCATCGCAGTAGACCTAGGAACTCACTGGACTCTATATGCCCTAGGACAAGATATTCTGCAACATTAGATAGGCTTCTATAGTGGTCAATATTAGATGCATTTGATGGTGAAATATTGGTTCTATGCACACTATCTATGTTTATCATACTTTGTTCTTCTTTTTTTGCCTCCTCTCTTTTCATGTCTGATGGACTGGAGATGGCTTATTTGAGTTTTTTTTGGCTTCTCAAAGAACCTATATACCCCATTTAAATTCAGTGAAGAAAGTATATTAAGACTTGACTAACCATTGACTTACAAGAATTAGTTAATTGAAGCATTTTGGTCTATCTTATCGATAACATAACTACAATGTATCCATGACTCCAAATAAATCTTTTAATCTATTTTAGGACAAGCAATGCTTTTCAGTCTAATACCCGAACTATGTCACCAAAAGTCAAGGCCTTTATTTGGTTGTGCTTTTAAGTCTTCTATCAGATGACCATGCACAATTCATTTGTCTACTGCTAGAAACCTATGTTGCAGCAGACATTAGGTAGCATGTGAATATATTTCACTTCCATCAAAAAAAAAAGTGAATATATTTCTCACATTTCTGTGGGACAGGCAAGGCAACTGTTGGAGAAGAATGAAAAAGGGCATGTTATTGCTACTTGTCGGAATCCTGATGGGGCTACTGGCCTTCTTGAGTTGAAAAGAAATTTATGGAACGCGTCAACATAATGCAACTGGATGTAACAAATGAGAGCACCATACAGGTAATACCAGTTTTTTTTGTCTGAATCATTTAGTGCTTTATGTTTTACATTCGGAAAAATATATAAGCTGCATCTAGATGCCAGGAACTGATCTAATCACACTTATACTCCACATTCTTGATATTGAAAGATGCTTAAATTTTTGATCCAATTAATTTATCTCCCCGAGCCAAGTGAAAGATGTGTAATAGTAACTCAAAATTGATATAACGAGGTGTTCGTTGGTAGGCTTCACAGTGTGAGGTGCTTTCCTAGATGTCAAACTGGCATACTATGTTACTGTATGGAATATTTAGATTTTCTAAACTAAAAATATTAACTTATTTTCTGATAAATAAACAAATAAATGAATGCCCATTTTTAATAGAAGAACAAATTGAATATCAAACATGTTAGCATGCTTAAAATAGTTCTGCATGTAGAATGTTGATTTATCTGTTGTGATTTGGCGTCTCTTACTTTTCATTATGTTTTTGTGCTACTTGTGGGACATGTGCTCTCATGAATTATTATTGTAGAGCTCGGAGCTGTGACAAATTGAAAGGGGTTATGCTAAAACCTAATAAAGTAGAAACACTATGAAGGCCCAGGATTTTGAAGGAAATAAGGCAACTTAGTACCATAGGTTCTTCTTTTAGTGTTGTCAGCAAAGTTCCACCTATGAGGTTCTTAAGGTAATTAAACCTTATATACATTTCTGTGCTAAATGATTTCTCAGTTTTCCAGTCCTTGTGATACGTAGTTGACAATGAATTAATGCAAATTATGCTGAATTCCTGTCTGTTTTTTCATATAAATATTTTATATTCCTTTATATAAGTAAAGGATGCAATGTTGCTTGCAGATATATATTGTTAGAACCTTTTCTTTGTGTTTGTGCATCGAAATTGCAGTTTGTTGAGCAACAGACTAATGATTACTGATAAATCTTATATATCTGTACAGTTAAGGCATTTATTTGGAGCATAAAATAAAATTTATCTTTGATCAGGATCAAATAAATGAAAGCATAGATCCCCTAAGCTTGACCAAAAGATTTACTTTTATTGTTGATTTGCAATTCCATTTTTTTGGCCAAAGGAATACTGGATTTTTGAATTGTCCATAGCCAAGTGTTCTACTAATTATTCCACATGCAGACAGATTAAGATAGCAATAATTCTGGGATCTCCAACTGAGCTATTTTGTAAAGCTTATTGAGACAAACTTCAATTGGGTGTTCTTTAGTGATGAACCCTCCATTACATGGTTATATCGTAGTTGCCAGAATCAGAAGTGAGTGTGGGAGATGGTGCGGGTGTGGGTGAGGACAAGCAGATACTTTGGAAACAATTCAGTCAAGGAAGCATTTGGGAAGCAGGTGCGGTTTCAAGATTCTGGGAAGACTCTGAACTCTGAAGTGGGTGTGTTATGCTTTATAAAAGAGTGCAGCTACTAAGGGCTATATAGCTTATTCAGAGGCAGAAACTATTATGTATTCTTTGTTGAAAGGATTACTGCAACAGTATTTGTCAATCTGAGGCTGAAGATATCTAATACATTCTTGTTTTTGATATTTTATCTGATGGTTGATTTCACCTTTATATTACTTTCAGTTGATAACTACCATGTTTGATATTCTTACGGTTTTGCTGCTGCTTAAAATTCTATTTACTTTCTTATTACTTGAAGCTCTATTTCTTGTTCCTGTTAGATGCTTATCTTTTATCAAGCTCTCATCATTGAGATACCACTTTCAATTGCATATCTAAATTCATTCAAAATGTTATTTCTCATAGCAGGCAACAGCAGCCTCTATAAGAGAAAGCTATGGGTCGCTGAACCTACTGATTAATGCTTCTGGAATTCTTTCGGTACCTAATGTGTTACAACCTGGTATGTACCTCTATCCCTTTAATTGCTTGAGTATTGATAGTTCTTTATAGAGTTTCCACTGGCAATTTGTGTTCATTTGCTTTGCAATTTCCTTACTGGATTTTCTATTCGTGTTGATTTGGAGATTTCTTTTATTTGATCAGATATCTGTTTAAAAAAATGAAATTGCCCTCATGCAGTTTGCAATATAGATAACATTATTCATCATTTTTCTGATTCTGGAATTCCTCTCATACTTAGTGCAGAAACAACACTAAGCAAGGTAGAGAAATCATCTCTGCTGGTTGCATATGAAGTCAATGCCATTGGCCCCATTCTAGTGATTAAGGTATCTTCCACTGGATTGTTTATTTGTGTTCCTGATCTGCTTGAACTATTCTTATACTTTTTGACTTGCATTTTGGTGATAACCAATAACATGGCTAAATTCTGCACAAAAATTTATGACTAGCACATGTGGCCACTTCTGAGGGTGGGCGGTGGCTCTGGACTTGAAAGAAATTTGCTGTTGTAGCAAACTTGAGTGCCAGAGTGGGCTCAATTGGAGACAATGGTTTGGGGGGATGGCATTCATATCGCTCTTCAAAAGCAGCATTAATCAGTGTATGTGATGCACGTTGCAGCACTTTGTTCCTCGTGCCTTTCCATTAGCACTATCACTTTAGACTTTAGAGGTGGTATTTATGCATCTGGTCATTTGCTGTGGCTGTTGGTATTGACTTTTTCTTTCCTACATGTGATGCATGTCCTGTGATGTAATCATGTCTTATATATAACCCATCGTAGTTGTGACTGTGGTATCGTGCTAAAAGGTCAACAAACGCCTTTATGCTGAAACCAATAATGTGGTGGGGTATGAACATGGTTTTGCTGAACATACAAACTTTGGTATGAGACATTTCAAAAATGGCAAAATTTTGAAATCAGATGGATATCAGTTTCATTTGTAATGAACATAGGATTTTCAAAAGCCAGATGCAGTTATCCATGTCCAATTATCGACATATATGTATGTTAGGTAGAATATTTATTTACATGTATTTAAATTTCTGTGAGGCAAACTACATCTATGGTTTCAAAACAATTTTCCATATCAGACTAAAGGAAGGAAACTATTTTTTTCAAAAACTATTAACAGTATATGTGATATGTCATCATTATCGTTACCTTTATGCTAGCTATATCAGTATACTTTTTCTTTGGCTAGTATATCTAAAATATTGAACAATGATACTATAGCAAGTACTTCTAATGGACAATAAACATGTTCTCCTTCAAGACAGCATAGTATGAAAGCCTGGTAACAGCATGAATAGGCCATCAAATACCAGATTTAGATACTATAATGCAAATGAAGTCAAGCTGAATTGCTGAGATACATGTGAATCATACTTATTCCTCCCCTCCTTCCAAATAAAGAAAGACTTCTTAGATAGATTGCTAATCCTTTTGCTGGGTCTCTAGGAGAATGTTAATCAGCAAAATGATGCATATTTCTAGTACTGCAAGCAAGGTTTGCGGAACCGGTACCGGCAGTCGTATCGGCCGACTGGCGGTCCGGCTTGACATGTCCCCATTCCGTTCCGTTCCGAACCGAGGTGAACCGACGAAGGAAATAGAGCCGAACCGGAGAAGAAAAGAGAGAGAGAGATAAATGAAGAGAGAGAGGGAGGAAGAAAGAAAAGAGGGAGGGGTCTGCTGGAAGGGCCGTCGGAGGGCCTTCGACGGGCCGCCGTGGCCCGCGGGTGGCATTTACACCCCCTGCCACTACGCGGCGTGAAACAGGGGCGATTTGCCCCTGTTTTCATGTTTTTTTTAAATTTTAATTTTAAATGAAGCCGACACTGAGTTTGCCGGCATCACTTAAGTGAAGCCAGCAAGCCCTATGCCGGCTTCATTTAAAAATAGATTTTTTTAAAAAAAATACGGAAAACGGGCGGATCACCTCTGTTTCACGCCGTGGATTTGCAGGAGGCGTTTACGCTGCCCGACGGCCACGACGGCTCGTTGGAGGCTCTCCGACAGCCCCTCCGACAGACCCCCCCTCCTCTTTTTCTTCCTCTCTCTTTCTCTTCCTCTCTTTCCTCTTTTCTCTCTTTCTTTTCCGGCACCGGCATGTGCCATTTTTCACGCCGGAACCGTCTCAATTCTCTACCGGTACAGTTTGGCACGCCCTGAACCGGCCGGTTCGGGACGGTTCCGAAACACTGACTGCAAGCAATGGACAATATGAGTCTACTATTAAATATTGAAGCACTTAAATTTTATATTAGACTCTTCATTTGATGGTGGTATCCTCTTATTATGAAGTGAATGGATCCGAATCCTTTTCCCTCCACATTTGACTTGAGAAATGAAACAAGAATGTGTATATATAATACCATTATGAATTTATGATCACACCTAGGAAATATTGTGAGATTAACAATTTGCTTATGCAGGCAGGGATGGGGTATTTTGCAAATCCTTATGTAAAGAATTATAAAAGCAATGTTTTCAACAGATTGGCCGACAATACCCAAGAAAAATGCATCTTTGTTCTTCACTGCATGAGTCTTATGCATACAATCAACAATTTCAGTTCTGCTTCTTGAAGTTACTGGATCATTAAGGGAAGTTTTGCGTTTTTGTTGGGAGTTATTGTCTGGACAAAATGTCATAGATCATCAAGGAAAGTTTTGTGTCAAGGGATGCATCAACATTTCTAACAGGAACTTGCTTTAACATGTATCTTTTAAAACTGGTTCTAAGATGACCATACATATAAAATCTTAAAAGTAGTTGGTACCATATATAAATCAGTAAGTTATGAAGCATGGAGACTAAATTAAAGTGCTTCATATGCAATTTTAGAGTACAAGATACAGAAAAATCTGTGATTCTTTACATTAGAAAATTTCACATTTTCTATTATGAGTATTTGGACAGACTGCTAACAAGTAATATGCTGACTTGAATGTGCTATTCTGATGGATAAGGGATCTTCAATAATCCTGTTTCTGTTTTCTTTTCACATGTGTGCAGTGACAAAGACTATATCTGTGGAGTTTGCTCGAAAAAAGTATCCAATTATTTGCATTCTGTTGCATCCTGGAACTGTTGATACAGACCTTTCACGGCCATTCCAGAGAAATGTACCACAGGGTAAGCTCTTTACAAAAGAGTTCTCTGTACAGAAGCTCTTAACCATCATAGACAACTCTAAACCCAGTGACAATGGGAAATTCTTTGCTTGGGATGGTCAAGAAATTCCATGGTAATTGGTGCCACCACCAAGCCATGACCGGCATCATCCAATTGGTCTAATAACTGCTTCTGTTAGCCGTGACAAGTAGCCAACCTGCGGATAGCAGCCATTTCTTCCCTCCGTTGATAGCAGCCATTTCTTCCCTTCATTTCCTCACCAATTTTTGGTGAATCTTTCGGCCACAACACATTGGTCACTCTTTGCACACTTTCTGAATTAATCTTTTTCATTACGTTATCATGATACTAGAAGCTACTGAATCTAAAGACTACTAGGAGATAAGTTTATTGGACCCTTGGCACTGGGAATGACTTATGTCAGCGCATCTAGAGCATAAAGCAACCTGCCTGGAACATAAGCTTTTTGCTGAGTCCTTGGTACTTTTTTTCTTTTTTTCCTTTTTTACCCCTAAATGCAAAAGCTGTTCCATTTTTGCAAATGGATTTTCTTATTTAATAAGGATGGCTTTTCCTCTATTGCATATTTGCATCATTTCTCCTGAATTATCCCTAAGCAAAACTTTACAATAGCAGCCAATCACCATACTTTGCTGTGAGACTATCATGAGATTTCACAAAACCAAGAAATTCGGGCAAATATCGACGTTGTGTGCAAATTTTTGAAGTGGATCTAAATTAATTTTGACAAGTAAAATCCACTTTTTTCCTCAAGCTTGGGTAATGTATCTTTGGAAAGATGTATGGAATGCTAGAGATTTATTGCAGGGCGGTTATGCGCAACTTAAGTTGGCATGATAGCGTAGTCATTTAATCACCTGCCCATTGTTGTTGAAGTCAAGAGTGTCAATTGCATGATAGACGTTGGTTCATACCATGTGTCTGTTTCCCCTTTTGATAAGATCGTTGTATTATATATGAACAAAATGTTTCTTAATAAACAATACACATTAGTTTTGTCTGCAGTCATTTTAACTTTGAACCATTCTAAAAGTTATTCCTCTTTTTTTTTTTTGGGTAATAGGAAAGGGTTGGGGGGGGGAGGGCATCCTAACATAGCTACTCTTCTGGGCATGACCATAAAGGCTCCAGACCTTGCTAGAGAATATTTGATTCGAGAATGAATTTAGACAACGGACGTCATCCTCCCCATCATATGGGCGAATCGAACGGATGAGTACATTACTTCAACACCATCACGAGCCGGTGGATTAGCTGTTCCTTTCAGATCCTGCATCTTCCTTCCTATCATATGGGCGAATCCAACGGATGAGTACATCACTCCAACACCACCGCGAAATGATGGATCAGCTGTCCTTTTCAGATCCTGCGTCCAGACTATTAGGAATAACTCGCTTTCGAATTCGGATCATTTGGTTGGAAGGCAAAGGCCTGTTCCATCGGGCTATCACGATGGTTAAAAGTTATTTCTTCTTAATGCCCTCAAAATATAGGGAGACTTACCGTAATGAAGGCATGTCAAAGATTTGTTCAAGGTGGTGGACTCACTTATCTAAAAGAGAGAATTGTTGACTCTCAAACAACATTAAAATGCTCAAGTAACTTGGTTGCCATGGTGGTTTTATGCCTTTAGGTAGGGGTCCTTCTCACCGAGTAATTAGGTCAAAAGGACTGGAATGGGCAGTGAGCCTCTTACTTCGCAGCTTTCCTACTTGTTAAGGTATTTATAAGCCAAAGTTGACCATTGGGTTCACCAAATAAAAAGGTTGGACAGGGAACGACAAAAAGAGAACTGACGTGTCGAAACTCAAATATTGGAATATGTTCCGGAAAAGCTGGACGTTTACGTGGAGCTCTACCGTGCTGCGCTTGTTTTTTAATTAATTAAGAAAATTAAAGCTTTTTTGTCAAATATTTTTAGGTACCAATCCTTTCAAACAGAGCAGAATGCCTACATGCCAAGGGCAGTGCGGGCGCTTTCTCTCTCTCTCTCTCTCTATTATTTTATATATATATCTCGATCTAAAGAAATGTACATGCATATGTACCCCTATGCTCCTCAACTTTTGAACGGCCAGGACAAAACGTCCAAGACTAATGATTTTGGGATGATCCTAGCCAATGACCACATTTTTGGGATGGTAAGAAAAGAGAAAATTATTAGTTAGAACTATTCTACCACGTATATTTTGGATCATTCACATATATTTTGGATCATCCAATAAAAATTATAGATCATTTAATATTGATAAAAGGAGACCGTTAACAAATTTGGTTGAAAATTTTGAATGGAAAAAATTTATTTAATAATTAATTGTCAACTTTTGTTGGTTTGAATTAAAAAATTACTTTTTTAGATGATGTAGTAACTTTTATTGGATGGTCTAAATATCTATGGTAGAATGATTTTAACCAATAATTCTTTAAAAAGAAGATTGAATTATGAAAAAGAGAGAAAAAAATAAATAAAAACTAAAAAGTACAATCGACAGCAACCTGCTGCCCATCAAATTACCATAGTGTTTTTTATCAATCGGGTTTGGGCTGTAACTTTTGCATGAGAAAATGATTATCTTCTTTCATGACCGTTGGATCATGCTTTGCTAAGCTTTCAAAGCATAACATCAGCTTCATGATCTATTTCGTAGATGTAAATAATAGAGGTATGCAATAAAACCGATCAAACCACAAAACTGACCCGAATTGCTAATTTTGGATCAATTTTTTCAGATTTGATTTGATTGTGGTTTAAAGATTTTAGAAACCGAAAAATCAGATCACTTTTGATTTCAATTTTGAAAATCTAATTTAAACTAAACCTACCCATGGATATGTACACACACATATATATATATATATAACCCATCCATAAACTATCCTTTTAGCTCATCTCATAAGCTACCATTTAGTATGATTAGAAAAATTAAATGGATAGTAACTTATTTAGCCTATCCTATAAACTGTCTATTTGACATAAGCTAATAGCCCACAATCTGATAAACTGAATTGAATTGAACCGATTTCTTCGATTTAGTTTGAATTGATTTTCTATATAGTCTATTCGATTTCAATTTTAAAAATCAATTCAAATCGATTTAGTTGGAAAATTGACTCCAAACCAGTTCAAACTGAATCATGCATACCCCTAGTAAGGAAGAGGTTGGCCATGCTTTCAATATTGTGCAAAGTTTGCATCATGAAACAATTATTTTTCATGTGAAAGATATCACTTAAACCCCATCAATCAACAAATTAGATTATTTTTATCTATTAAATATATTTATATATACTGTACATGTATATATGTATGCAGATATGGATAGATCGATAGATAGATAGATAGACAGACAGACAGATATATAGATTTTCCTCCTCTTCTCTTGTGAGGAAAAAGTATCTACTCCTTTTGACTTCAAAACCAATAATAGAGCTTGCAAATTATAGATCCTAAATTTAATCACGATCATGTTTACAATTGGAAATACCTAAAAATCAAAAATCATTTGTTTTGAAAATTATTTGTTCTGAAAATCATTTATTTTGATGGTCTCTAATTTATGTATCATGTAATCACAAAAATAGATGGCTCTATTATACTAATATGCTAAAATACATGGTAAAGTATTTAAATTAAGAGTTGACGTTATTGATCATGATTTTTTATATATAAATGTATGGATGAAAATTGTATATTCTTACACTTAGATTATAACAAGGAATGGTCTCCTATTATTTGAACCATTCAATTTTGTGTTTGCATATTATATACACTACATATCATCAAAATAATTATTTTTAATTTTTGAGGTTTTTATGTTTTAAATCATAAATAATCTTTTGGTATGGATGCTCTTTTATTGATTTTGAAGCTAAGAGGAGTAGAAACCCTCTCCTCCAAAAACTCAAATTTTGTTCTAATTCATGTTTCGATATTGAAATTTAGGTTAAATAATAAAACATCCTTTCAACTTTAATCCAATTTTATTTACACTTCTTCTACTTAAAAAAAATCAAATTAATCTTTAATTTTAAACATTCTAATGTAGTCCTGCTACTTATCTCCGTTAATCGAATAGTGTCATATGAGCATCATATGATACCATCATTTTATAAAATGATTAAACTATATTTTTCTCCTCCTCCCACCATCACCGCCTTCATCTCCTCCTTCGCCACCTAGCTCCTCTTCTTTACCACTGCCTCTGTCTTCTCCTACACTGCCTCCTCCCTCTACTATGGTCACAAACACTGTTCCTCCTCCTCCTCCTCCTATTCTGATGAGGATGGAGGCGTCATAAGTTCCTCTTCTCCTCCTCCTCCTTGCCCTCGCCAATCTTCCTCTTCCTCCTTCTTTGCCTTCTTCTCTCTTCTGAACTCACACCGTATCTGGTCCATGGATCCCCTCCCACCTCAAGTTACAATGTAGTATCTTATATCCTTGATTTGTAGTTTTGGATAAGAAAGATGTAATCAATAAATTCATAAAGAGTACTAGAAAGAGTGGACTTGAACATCCTTTTTCGGGCTGGCACAAGGTATGCAAGAAAGGGTTGGCTACAAAATCCTCTTCTTCTCCTCTATCTTACATCTCTATTCTTACAAGGCTGACCGATGGATATTGTCTTTTCTATCTACTTAGCTTAATATCAAGGGTGGCATTTCCTTTATGGTATTGGGAATTCATCAGCAGCACTTGTTCTTACATCAACATTACTAATAGCATGGCTCTTTATGTTTAGTGTAAACTTACCTTGTACAATTGCTTTTCATCATTGGTTGCTAGAATATTTGTTGCTGGAATTTCCTCTTCTTTTATCCATGTTCGGTGATCCATTTGGGAGCTATGTTCACTGCTTATTAGATTTTGGTTTTACTATTGCTGCTACAATTTTAGTCATAGGGGATTGTGCAACAAAATATTTGAGGATGTTCTATTGTTTGCCTCTTTGCCAAACTTTTTTTGCATATCCTCCATTGTACGATTTAACCGGCATAGACTTAATTCAAATGGCACATCTGCTTCATCTATTATCATGCTTTGGGGAATTGCAGAACAACATGCTCCATGATATTTATTCTTCTGCTTTCCTCTTTGTTGAACTTTTTACATCTCTTCTCTTATATAAGTCAATTGGCACAAAGTCACTTCACAAGGCACATCCAGATTCAACTACTATCATGCTTCAACTGATGCTCTATGGACTGCTGTTTACTATATGGTTTTATTCTATTTCATTATATATGGGTCTCACACTAGTGCAGTCAATCGCTCTACTTCAATCTACTTCATTCACTAAGTATTTTTGTTGCTTTTCACATAGTTGTTGGTTGCTATGTTCTCTCTTTCTCTCTTCTATTTCTCTGTTATAGTTATACTTTTCTTGCAATATTTTCATATGTTTACTTCTTTGGGATATTTTATATGTTACTGTTTGTTATCTTCTAGCAGCATGGTTAACATTGTGATTTACTTCTTATTATGAATGTAGTGTTCAACTTTACCAAATAAAATCCCCTGCTTCTCCTTCTGTGCAAGGATATTCGATGGTAAGGAAACTAGCCAAGCGATCTTCCAAAACTCCAACCATAGCAGACGCCAAATGGTTGATACAAAAAGATGCTATATCCCTCTTCTTGATTTTAACAAGGGGAGATGCAAAATAGAGGAACTTTGGATGGACGACTATAATAATCGTTGCAATCCGGATTTGCACATTTAATCATTTATATATGGATTCATGTGTATCCAAAGAAATCAAGGATTAAAATTATAACCTACTTATCATTCCTGCTTTAGGACATGGAGATACGGAGAAGATTAAAGGGAGAGGGGAAGGACAAAAAGAGAGAGAGAGAAGAGAAGAGAAGAACTAATGAAGGAATGGATATGTGGAGCAAAATCAATAAAAAAAATTGCATCTACATCCTTGGTGCCATTGATCTCGCCTCCCACCTCTACAATAGTTGCCTCTACTGCTATCTTATCTCCTCCAACATTCTTCTTGACCCAACCCCCTCCAAAGTGGCTCCTTCTATCTTTGCTTTTTCATCGTCGACCCCTTCTTCGCCCCTCTTCCTTTCTTCTTTCTCCTCACCCTTTCTCCTCATAGTCTTCCTCTTTCAATCCCACTTATTAGGTCTTCAATGCTGTCTTTGCTAAGGCTCGCTGATGTAGCTCGCCAAAAATTCATTGGAGAGTGGAAGATCGAAAGCTGTCGAATAGAATAACTCATAGAATTATGAGGAGATAGTGAAAATCTATTTTAAACCATCTATATGAGTGAGGGATATTTTATCTATTGAAATGACAAGCTAACACTATCTACTGGTATGACTATGTCGGAATATTTCAAAAATTTAAAAACTAATTTAATGCTTTTTAAAATAGGAGGGTGTATTTGGAATTAGGTTAAAATTAAATAATGATCCTATAACTTATCTTAATTTTTATTAATATCAAATAAATGGGATATATCTATAGTATACATGAAAGAATTGTTGAGAATAGTGTCTCAAAGCCAATCGTCAGCCTGTTGACGGTTGTGCTCCTTTTGTATTAGTACATG
>KE504654.1:210275-231772 GCA_000441515.1 Elaeis oleifera | reverse complement strand
CATCATCAATATTAAATGATGCAAATGAAATCTACAATCTCCTTGTCTTTTTTTTTTTCTTTTTCTTCTTCTTCTTCTTCTTCTTCTTCTTCTTTTTGTTTTTGAGAAATGATTTGGGGATACCACCACCAGGTTTCAAACCCTTGACCTATCCATAGAGGAGAAGGGTGCCAAAGGTTGGTTAGCTTCCATCTTCTTTTCATGTCAGATAATTATCCTCGAAAGTCACCTAAAACACATAGACTAGCACATCCGGATGGTGGGATAGATGTTGCAGAATAAACACAAATTTTAAATTATGCTAACCCATATTGGCTCACCATCGATGTTTAAATGGTCTGAGCTTTAGTCTGTTTCACTTTTGGCAATGAGCTGGAGTCCAGCTTATACCTATATTGAGCTCGTTCATGTTTATTGGGCCAAGTTCATGTTCAATTGTCCAATATAAAGATTGATTTAAGACTAAGTTCCAGTTTTGTTTGAGACATTAAATTTGGTTTGGGTCTTGATAGACTTGGACTTATGTCAATAGCTAACATTTGCCAACTCTAAGAGTCCTAACAGGTTCAGCTTTTGGAAGTTCCACTTGATTGCATGGTGCCATCCTAAGATGGACTTAAATTATAAAATCGATGATGCTTAGGGAAGGATATGCTGGCTGCTCTTCTTATCCTTTCCTCCATGCTGTCATACAATCCAATTTGACCTCTTTTGATTTAAATTGATATCTTCATAGGCAGGCATATCCCTTCCGTGGACATAATCTCTTTTATAATTTAAGTCCATCTTGTCTTCTTATCTTGTGATGCTATCATGAAATCATGTGAAATTTTCACAAGGTAAACATATTAGGACTCTTGGCGAATGTTAGCAATTCAACCAACTGCAAGTCTATCAAATCTCAAACTGAGTTTGATGTCTAGAAAAAAAGGACTCCAACTTAATTTTGAATCAATCTCGATATCAGGCCATGGAACATGAAGTGGGTCTAATAAACATGACCTAGCTTGATGCAGGTACAAATGGGACTCGAACTTATTGCCAAACAATTATGAATCAGACTCGGGCTCAAGCCATTTAAACATTGATGCCAAGCCAATACGAGTTGGTTAGTTCAAAATTAACTTTATTTACAATGATAAGCAACCTATTAACCTTGGACAACCATTTCTTGGTTCCTGCAAGGTTTAATCCCATGGGCATGGGATAAAGGTGTCCCGTTTCCATGCTATCTCGACAGCAATTCCTGTCATGCATCCCAATGGATATCTTCCATTTTTCTCTCATTCTTCTTTTCATTCATTCATTCATTCATTCATTCTTCCTTCCTTTCTTCTTTTCTTCTTTTCCTCTACCTTTCTTTCTTTCCTTTCCTTTCCTTTTCTTCTTTTCTTCTTCCTTCCTTTCTTTTTTCATTCTTCTTCTTCTTCTTTCCTTTATTTTCACTTTTCTTCATCTTTCCTTCCTTTCTTCTTTTCTCTTTCTTCTTCTCTCCCTGCGTGGATTTCAGAGTCCTGAGCTCATCCTGATTCTGTTTTCTCACAGAAATGGGATGGGACGGCCAAGATACCCCCATCTCGCTGGGACATAAAATCTTGGTTTCTGTTTTGGAGATCAATCTTGTGCTTTTCACCATGGATTCATAAAACATTGGAACAGGACAGTACCATCAGTATCTTAATGTTCTGACTTGGACTGACACCAATGATGGAGTCGAGACATTGAAACCATCTGTATGGGTAGGCCGTACCGATCTGTACCAGTGCATTCCAATAGTACGATACTGATCATACTGGTTTTTATCAATGGTTTTCCATTCTTTTAATGCTATTAGTTTTGGTACATAAAGTTGGTAGTTCAAACCAGTGCCATACTGATAATCTGATATCTTACTGTTCTGTTGGCAAAACAGTTTGGGCTTTGGTATTGGTATTTAAAACCTTGTTTTTTCACAGAAATACTAGTAGTAAGTAAAGATTTCATACCTTTTGGAAAAAGCAAGAGTCTTTTTGAATGAAGCCCAAGGACAGCAAGAAGTGTGTCAAGCAATATGAACGTGGGTCATGGAACAACTTCTGAGCAAAACTGACTTCCAAGCCTAACCGAATTCAGTTTTGCATTCTAAGGGCAGTTAGGCAGTTTTTCAGGCATCGTGGAGAGCCTCCACTATTCGAAGCCCATTGGCTTGCATGCACGAAATCTTTGGGAGCCTAAAAGTGGCATGAAGTTTAAATGGCAGAATTCTACAGTAGCATGGGCTTAAGGATTTCTTGATTGGATCATTAGTTGCAGCCATTTCATCTGCTGCTCAACTAAGTGAGAGGAGAAGCCTGAAAGCCCAAGATCTCAGGAGCTAAGTTGAAGGGTGGTGCACATAGTTGATGCAATCAAACAAAAGAATCCTATCATACAACTTTTTTATGGGCTGATACATGATAAAAATGCAGTATATTGTTCTCACAGCTTGACAACATGCTGTTAACTAACCATGTAGGTAATGTCTATAGTCCTATTGTCCATACTGTTTTATGGCAGAACATGTTGAGATTTTGAGCTCTTTCTATGTAGCAAACTACTAAAATGACTTTCCTGTTTGTTGGTTCAGCTCTCAAATACATCAACAATAATAATGGAATTTCTACCCTATCCAAGAAATTTTCTTATATCTTGTTCATATGCTGAATAAAGGCATCAATCAAATGTTCATTATATCCAGTTGATGAATTAATTTCTTTATTCATTTTAAAGATACCAGCTAGATTAAAGCTCATATTTGAATGGTGAAGATCATAACTAAATGCTAAATTTGCTTATCACTCACCTAAATAATATGCCATTGTAGCTTTTACCTACCTTCAACCCATTTAGGTGATGTGAGTTGATTCTAGGCTTGCAAATTTGATGGAGTGTCATAAGATTACTGCAATTTATTTATTGGGTCCACTAAAGAGACATGGACAGGATATGAGAAATTTAAATAGCAAATATTGTATCATAGTAGAAATGACTAGAGATAGAGACTGAACTAACGAAATATGTGAAGCATCAAAATAAAATTATAACAGTATCTGAAGGTGGAAGGCATGTAACAGGCTATTACTTTTTCTGGTCCACTATATGATGGTGGCCGTGTGGAAGGAGGCTTAGAGTTCAAGCACATAAACCATCACTCAACACTTTATTGGATCGTTGTGTAACAAACATTACTTGGTCTTAACTTAATGATCTGAGCATAGCACTATACTACATGAGCATATGGTAGACCTACCTTGAAGCACTCTGAGGATTTAAGTTGCAACCTTTTCATTCAATTTGGAATTATTTTCCATCATCAGCTTTCTGTGTAGAAGAATACATTTTGAGCAAATTTCTTTATCAAATTTCTTTCTTTTCTTGCGTTTTTTGGAGTAATAATGCTCTCTTTTTTTTCTTGTAATTCAGGTAGCTCACATTCCTGGTGCCTTATTCTTTGATGTCGATGGAATATCAGATCGAACGTCTAAGGTGGGACAAACTTACTTGGCTTGTTTATCCTTTAATATCTTGGAATCCAATTGATATGTGATATTATAGTTTCAATCAGATAAGTAGCATAAAGTTTTTGGAGTTTTTCTTTTAACAATTCTTTACAATTTGTGAACAGTTACCTTGATATTCTAAAGCTTTTCTCTTATTGAATTTGCGTCTTGCAGAATTTGCTCTTATTTTCTTCAATCTTGTTTAAATAGATGCACCAAGATCTTGTTACATCATCTATATAATTTTCAGTAACTAATGCAAATTTCTTGAAACTAGAAAATAAATGATGCATTACTGACTAAATCTGGTAAATTTTTTTGAGTTGTTTTAATATATCTTTCTGTCTTGAGTTAAGTTCTAGTAACATGAACAGAAACATGAGCAAGAAGCCTGAAGTCATTTATCTGCAGTAGGTTAAATTTGAAGAGTATCTTCAAAGTTCAAATCTGTTGACATCCTTCTCCCTTAGATCTTCCCTCTTTAAGGACATTTAAGTTGGGCCCACTCTGTTGTCTTTACGTTGCATTGTGTAGGCTAAGTCATCTCAGATGTACCTCATTTTAGCCTCTATTAGGGCTATGAAGGAGGATTGAACAAATAATACATAATTCATATTTTAACCATGAATGAAGTTCTAGATGTTTATTTTGCTGTCTTATCAAATTCCAGTATCTCGCTCCTATGCTTTTAATAATGTACTGATTTCCATTTTTAGCATCCTTAGTTCTACCATAGCTCCACCTAACTACCTTGTCTTTGCTGTACTCATCTTATGCTTATGTTCCCTTGCCATTGCCTAAGATTTTGATTGAATACAATCTAGCTGTCTCATATCCATCCCAAAATGTTTCCTCAATAACGTAATGCTTTAAAGGTTCATCTACACTGACCATCTGTCTATGTGTTTCTATAAAGCCAATGTGATAAAGAACAATGTTTGGACTTTGGAGAATCTCACATGCTTAATTCAAATCAAATACCCAATTCCACTCATTTTGACTATAATAGTCAAAGAATCAAAGTCATATAATATGTTTCTTACACATAATGATATACATGTAGAACCTCATGCTTGAGGACCTTCTTAATAAATCTGATCCAAGTGGACATCTTATTTGCTTCATTTGCTAACATTATATCCTCTACAATAACTTGCAGAATGGGCCATCTAAATATCAAAAATATTGTTATAATGCTGCTGATGATTTGAAATGTATGCTATAAATAAATTGGAGAGAAACATGTGGTTTACTTTTTTTTTTAAACAAAATAGAGACCTTGAACAATGGACACTATATCAAAATAAAGGACAGCTATATCCTTATTTCCAGTATTTATTTAACCTCATTTTTTTTGCTATATTACACGAGTGTAGAGGCCTCAAACATCCTACCTTGTTATCTTTATCAGGCTATAAGAATTTAAATTTACTGCATATGGACAACGAATCAACCTTGTTATATATTAATGTACTCATTTTTAATATAAAATCCAAGCAATCATGTTGATTGTGCCAGTTGAACTGTTGAAATAATTCGCGGGTCTCTTAGTTACATGTTTCTTCTAAGCCTGATTTTTTCTCCTCATTCTAGATATTGACTTTGCCATCAGCATTCATAGCTCATTTTGTTTACATGTTTTCATCTTGACTTAAATATATTACTTCCTGTTTGCATCAAGACTTATAATTGTTCACAGCAACATTTGAATGAGACAATAAAGTTCTGTCATGATGGTATATTTTCTTTCTTGGTTTCCAATTTGCTCAACCTCATTATCGAACAGTTTAATTTTAAGGAGTTACAATTTGTGAGAGGGTACAATAACTAATTGCTGGGGATAATCGATTGTACTATAAAAGATGGGTGCAAAAATAATAATTAGCAGAAGCAAATAGAATGGTTAAATATGATATAAGATTCATGTAGTGTGTTCTCAAAAGAAAAGATTCATGTGGTTGAGCCTCTAGTATCATGTCAAACATTTGAATATATATCATAATCATGCCAAAGATGGAATCGTGCGTATGTATTTTAGTAAATGTTTTGCTAGAATTGTTTCGGTGAATGTTCAATCGTTAATTTATCATTTATATCTTATTGTCTTGAATTTTGAATTTTGAACATGACCAACTATTAATGCAAGTAAGTTGAATCAGTTGCCACACATGTTGCCATCAGAAGAAGCTTTTGCTGCTGCTGTTTCTGCTCTTGGAATCTATAACCAAGATGGGTAATTGTTTATGATGGAAAGGGTATATTCAGTGCAGCTCGTGTATGGTGGTAAGCTATTTGCTTGATGTAATAACTATTATGTCTTTATTTTAGTTAAGGAACTTTATTTATAGCTGATAACTTGAGGATGTCAATGCTGCTAAAAGTTTATCATTGATGTATTTCAGAAAGTTTGTCTAGAATACAGCTTCACAATATCTGCATGAACTTTAAAAATTCTTAAAGCAAACTTAGGACAATCTTTTTGCCCTAATATATGAAGAAATATATGAAAATAGGTTTAATACTAAAGTCTATCCTTCTTAGCTTCTTGGTGCTTTCAGACATTCTGTCTAATTACCAATACTTCCAGTCTTTTGATTAGGATAATTTAATTGATACACTACTCATAGGATAGCCATCTCACTAGGTTTGTGATGATGAGAAACATTTGATATGCCTCACTCTGGGGAAAGTTGAGAAAATGTTCGGAGTTTAGGACAATGAAGAAAAAATATATGCGAAAGCATATGCGAAATTAATGACCAAATTGGGGACTCATTCACTCAGTAGTATGCAGCGAAGAGTGAATACATACACAATTTTTCACTATTTACTAGAATTAACAATGCTGTCTCTTACTAACAATAAACAGCATGAGGCTAATGGCTAACTTTAGTTGATGAAGATTTCTTGAGTTAAAAAAAGACTTTGTTTTTTGCCTATTTTTTAAATCAACATTTTAACATGGATATAATACCTTCTTTAGGAAATAAAAATAATAAAATAGATATTTGGATTCATATTGGTCTATTAATATATCAATGTATGTATGTTATGCCTTGTTGTCAAAACTGGTGCCTAGATGCCCCGCCTAGGCACTTAGAGAGGCTAGGCCATGTAGGTTAGTTCACTGAATATACATAGTTACATAACTTTTTTGTAAAAAAAATTCTATATTCTTGCTTTACATTATGTTCGCTCTTGTGACTAAAATAAACTGATTTAAAAAAATTGAGAATGAAGCTAACATAGTTGTATTATCATTTTCCTTATTTTATCTACCTCCCTGCTCAACCCCAGAAATGCCATAAGCTATCAGGAGTAATCCTCCATAGCTAGCTGTTCATCCATCCAACCATGCACCCATGGTTGGAGGCCCTTATAGTTTTGCTACCATTTCCTTTTTCATCTATCTCCCTACTCAACCCTAGAGATGCCTTCCTCCCCATAAGCTAGAAGGAGCAACCATCCCCAGCTGGCTGCCTGTCCATCCAACCGTGCACCTACCCTCCAACAGCTGTTTGACCATTGGCGGCCCTTTGATAACCTATCGGAAACCATCCAACTGTCCAAAAGCCCAATGTATTTTTTTTTTTGTTTCCTTAATGCATCCACCTCTTGCTTTCATCTCCTTTTCTTCCTCTTTTCTTCTCTCAGCTTTTGATATCCTTTTTTAATTTTCCTTCTTCTTCTACGTCCTCTCCTTTCTTGTCATTTGGCAAATGCTTCCATTTCTTTCCTTCCTTATTCCTTGTTTCTTCTCTTTTTCATTTCTTTCCTTCGTTTTGTCTTTTCCTAAACTTGTCACAAGGTTTTCTGTTTGTTTGCTATATTTTATTTTTGGATGATAATATTGACTTCCAATTAAGCTTATGACTTATGATTCCTTTTTTTTTCTGACTTGCAAACTTTGTACTTTTAGGTTTCTCTTTCGATAATTTTCTTGTGTTGTCACTTATAATTCACTAGGCAGTTTGCTTAGGCACTTAAGGCAATTAGGGGTTCCTTACTCCCTAGGACCACCTGATGACTTGAGAAGATTGGTATTGTTTATTTGTATGAATGATAGATGTCCTTTCTAGGCATTTGTAAAGTTTTTGAACTATTCTCCTCAAGATATTGCTACCATAGTCTATTATACTTTAGAATGATCAATCTTGAACTTCTTTATAAATTTTCATGTTAATTACTCATCTTTTGTCAATATACTATTAGATCAGGCATGTGCTATGCACATCAAGAAAGATTTATCTAATAGAAATTAATAAGATATTTTGGAGTCATTGGCAATAAGAAATTACATTGTTACACCACAAACATTTTATAGCTATAAATTAAATAATAACATAGAACTATAATTATGCAATGATACAAACAGAAACCAAATATATAATGCACATAGTAAGAAAAAAGTTCATGTATGAATAGGAATATTATGTAGCTTGAATGTTCCATTTGAATCAGTGAGAAGTAGATCATAGTAAGGGAGAGGGTGGGGAGAACTGGATACGTGTATGTGAGAGAGAGATGGGGAGAGAAGGTGGGGAGACATGAGAGTGAGCAGGGAAGGTGGGGAGAGTTGGAGATGGTGTGGAGATTTTGGATATGTGAGAGGCGGGAAGAAGTGGGAGAGGGGAGAAGACATGAGATAGAGAGGATGTGAGAGAGGTAAAGGAGAGGAGGGGATTTTGGGGAAAATTACCCATTGTGTTAGAGGAGAAAGAGTTTGGATAAGTACAGAAGATTAGTTAGGCAGGGAGAGGGAAGATTGGATGGGAGAGAATTCAGGATTAGGATGTGGGTGCTAGTGGGGAGAGAATAGAGAGCAATTTTATCCAATTAAGCATCTGGGTGCATGAACAGAAAGAGGGCAGGTGAAAAACTTTTGTGGACCTTTTGCATTTATATAATTGTCACTTTATGATAGAATTATGTAGTAAAATTTTGTGTGAAAAATAAGGGCAACATGGAATAGATTTTGACAGAAGGAATCTTTTCAGCATATTCCCTCTTATTTTCTATTTATATCTATTTTATAAGTCCTTGTTAATTGGCAAGGGCATTGCTTCTGAAAATGGTGATTGAAACGAAAATGCAAATGAATAGGATTGCAAATGAGTTCTGCTATGATGAACAACCAAGGGAATTACATCAGTTTCCTATAATTGTGGTAAGACTTTGATGGCTTCAGTGCATTATGTTGCATCATCATTATTGTGGGTGATGCCCTGTGCTTATAGTAGAATGGGGAGAGATATATCTCCAGTGCAGAAAAGGAATATATGACCATGATTCTTTGGAAGATTGTTGGGATCTGATTATCAATTTGTTGCTATAATAAAACTCTGATGACCCTTTATTGTCCTGTGTTCAATAGTAGAAGAGAATGCTGGTAAGCCTGATATTTAAATACTTTTCTGATTCAATAGTCTTACATTACAAAATGAGGTCCTATAAAGCTTGATGTACAGGTAGTTGGATGCTGAATTGGATTAAGGACTTGATTCTAGAGATGGATATTATTACTTATGATGATGCAATTATCAAGGGATATTTTAAGGTTGATCTTAGTGACTCGCATTATTCTGCAGCTGGAGGTCATATTTCAGCATATTTTTGACAATTTCTATCGATGGATTGGTTTGTTGCTTCACAAATTCAATAAACTTCTTCGAAATTCTCACCTATGTTGTACAATACTATTTTGGATAGACAACGGACATATTCTGAATTATTCTCTGGAGACTGTTGGAGCTTCTCCAAAATAACTTGATCATTTGTTGCTCAGGGTCTAGGTGTGAAACCCTCATTTTGTACTGACATTGTAACCTTGTCTCATCTTTCGTAATAAAGCTTGGGCAGGGTGCTTCTGCTCCCTCTTTATCAAAACCTCTGATTGCTTGGTTTCTCACATGGACACAATTTTAATGCATTATTTCAATTTATTGGAAGTAGGCTTTCCCACTAACAAGTTCATTTCTTATGATTGCCAAATAGGATGTTCCGAGTCTTTGGACATGATAAGGTTTGGGTGTTGGATGGTGGTTTGCCAGAGTGGCGTGCTTCTGGATTTGATGTTGAATCTAGTGCATCTGGAGATGCCATATTGAAAGCAAGTGCAGCTAGGGAAGCAGTTGAAAAGGTTTATCATGGACAGCTGGTATGTGTACTTCTCTATAATATATTATTGGAGTTTTATCATGAATAAAGTTTGTTGGTGTGAATCACTTGGTTCCAAATGCAATTATGTATTGTAATGATAGGTTTGCATTATTGAAGTTTTGCACCAACAACATGGTTGGTCCAATGCATGAGCCTCCCGCCATTGCAGGTCTAAATAGGGTCAAATTTTTGCAGTCTTACCCTAAAGTGCGAAGAGATCATTTCAATGTTTCAAACTTGTGACCCCTAAGTCTCAATGGAGCAGCCTTGCCATTTTGCCAAGGCTCACCCTCTATTGAACTTGCACTTATATACTCCTTAAAATTTGTCACATTTTCTATGCTATTACATGAGGACTTGTAGGTTTGGCATTCACATTCCTTTGCTCCTTTACTTTTGACATGACCGAGTATATACTAGAGTGATCATTGATTAATTTTTAATGATGGGTGCAACCTATCTTTTCTAGTTTGTATTTACAGTAAAATCTTCCTACTCATGTTCCTTTGTTTAAAGGATGGAGATATGCGGCAAGTGTGTTTTTTTTTTTTCGGTGGTGGGGGTGGGGCGGGGATAGACATCTGTTTACCATATGTTTTATCTTTTACACTTGGTATATGAAATTACTTAACTAACAAAGTTTTGTCAGCTTCTCAACTTATTTGCGTCTGTGGATGAATAATGGATTGAACAGAGGATGTGCAAACTTGACTGAATTGAAAACTGAAGCAAATGGAATTTGAACTTTCTTAACCTTTTTAAACATGTCGATTTGGTATTTTAGTAAGCTATTGGACTATTGCTAATTGTCAATGCAGGTTATTCAAAATTTTTATGGTTCCATATTTGGGACTACCACTAACGAATAGCTGTGGTTTGATATCATGACAATCATTGCCATGATAAGCTTCTGACTTGCTGAAATAATTGATACTAGCTCTCTGTATAAATAGGTCATTTTGTTTATAGAACCAGTAGAATATGTGTCTGCTCAGGAAGTACTCTTTTTTGCAGGTTGGCCCTACCACATTTGAAGCAAAGTTCCAGCCTCATCTTGTGTGGATGCTTGAACAGGTTAGGATAGTGTATATCAGTTACCTGCTTCTGAAGTACATACTATTAATGGCTCGTCTTTTTGTTGACAATAGGTGCTTGCTATAAGTGAACGTATTCAATTAATGAAAAAGTGAAGCTAACTTCTTTGAAACTGATATAGATGATAAAATAACTTATATTTGGGTGATATTACACTTTGTCTTTGGCTTTTTATAGATCAGTCTACTTAATTCTATCTCGTAGGACATTCTTCCTGAATTTTCTAGTATACAATTTTATCAGGTTGTATTTTGAAGTGATGCAACTTTGATAAATTTCTTCTCCTTGAAATATTAACTCACAACAAAGAGCCTTGATCCATATATATAGGATTTGCTTTACAGATCAAATTGTGGTTAAATGAAATATTGGAATTTTCTATAGCCATCTCTCAATTTAACATGAACCCTGTTTGTATCGAATTGGTGCAGAGATATCTTGTTAAGGCAACTGGAGCCTAAGTAGGGTGCATTATTAACATTTTTTGCTTTTGAATGTTGTCCAGATAGACAACCCAAGAGGACGGGGGGGGGTGGGGTGGTTAATTGGATTTTTTCAAAATTTAGGACTTGCTGTGCACAGAAATTTACTCAGTGAAGTAATGTGGTGAGAGCTATGCAATGAAACATAAGTATAAAGATACAAATAATGAGCAATGAAAAGAAGAGACAAAGGCATAATCAAATACGGGGCTTTTATAGTGGTTCGGCGCTAAATTCAGCACCTATGTCCACTCCCCCAGTCATCTTTGGGAATTCCAGTATAATCTTTCCTAGATTACAACTTGATTGTTTTTTCGGGCTCATAATCAAAATTCAGTTGATTTTCTAGTGGAAATCAACCAAAATCACTCCCTCTAGGCACTTCTAGACTTACAAAACAAACACACTCCAATTCAAGGTTTGGATGGATCTATCCCCAAGTTTCAATCCCAATTGAAACTTGTTTACAACAGAAAATTAGAAGTACAATGTGAAGCACAACAAAAAGCTCCTAAAAGGGCAAAAGGAAGGTCGATGAAGCTCTTCGAAAATTGTGTCGAGGAAGCTTGACAATCAATGCACTCTTCTTTCTCTGAAAATCATTTGAATGCTTCAAGAATTTGGTGGTTAGAAGGTTGTAAATCTTTCTTACATGCTCACTTAATGCTCTTGGATTTTCTCTGTTTTTCTTTCTCTTGACTCTTCTATTTGTTTGGTAGCCTTTAAAACTGTTAAAATGTTCAAAAAGCCGTTCTTGCTGTTGGAGACCAAAACTAGCCATTCTGCATAATTCTGGAATTTCTGCAAAACTAACCGTTAGAGCTGTCAGTTGTAGTCGAGTTGACTTGGATCTAGTAGGAGTCAACTCGAGATGACTATGAGTTGGCTCACTAGAGATGGGTTGGCTCGATGTTTGGTATGAAAAATATGTCTCTCCATCTTTACTAAGAGAGTTGACTCGGCCACTAGAAGTCGGGTCGGAGTTGTTCAAGAGTCGATTCGAGACCAAGTGGAAGTCGACCGAGTCCAGGGTGAAAAATATATCTCTTTGCCTCATCTGAGAGAGTCGACTTGGCAAAAAGTAGGGGCCGACTCACAGATTGTGTCACTTATTTTATGTGCCAGAGTCGACTCTTTGAAGCTTGGAGTCAGCTCTTGATTTTTCCACTTGATTTCTTATAATGTGGTTCTTCAATCTGCTTTCTTTGGCTCCTTAACTTGACATTCACAAGAGACTTCTTGAGAGTGAACTTTGCTTCCTGAAACATTCTCAATAAGAATTTCACCAACTCATTAATACCAAAATATATACTCCAATATTTGTATTCATCAAAATCAATCCTTGGGTTAACACTGAAATAATAAGCAACTTTTGTTCTCTAGAAAGAAGAAGACAAGATTTGTAATAGGGGATTCGCATTATTCTTTTCTAGATTATCTCAATGTCGATATCTGTAGTGATGAGGCATCAATTAAAGTTTATTTTATTTCTCACTAGCTAATAATTTTGAATTGTGAGTACTTGCAGAAATGCAATATGTATAGATTTTTGTGCCACTTTTGTGCCGTATGTTTGAGTGGTGAAGACATAAGTAGTCACTTATTCGTAGGTGGCTGGATATGTTTGATCTACTTCTTTTTCCTTTTGCCTCTGACATTGTTGGGCATGCAATGTCTTATTGTATAGCTTTGCAGTGATTCTTGTCAAAACTTGTTTCTAGCGTATTGATGTGGGACTTATGGAAGAGAAGGTGCATAGTTTACTTTGAGATAAGGACAAGCTGGTGGCCATTAAATTGAGAAGATTAAAAGGGAATTATCTTGCAATTTGCATCATTCTTCTGTTCTTAAAGTGAAGAATATGCTTAATATTTTGTGGAGCTAAACTGCGCACTTCTTACTTTAGGCACATGGCTTCCACTTTTTAACATCTTTTGCGTCAATTGTACTTTTGAGCTGAATTATTGTATAGTTTGAGAGCAATTCATTTATGCTCATTGTGGTACTGTCTCTTTGTATTATCTAGATATGTAAGATGAATGAATTTCCATGAAATGGATCTGAGGACATCCAGTGGACTATTAGGTGTGAGGTTTTCAGTAAGGTTATTGTAGGATTTAGACATAAGCATACAAAAAGTGGCGTTGTGGTTCTTCAGGGATGAATTAGTCATCCTAAAGAGGGTGGCATGAGATAAGCTGTATATATTTCTACTTGACTGTGTTAATTCTTTGTTATTATCATCAATCCTTATTCCTTATTGAATTGCATCCAAATACCCTGACCAACAAATGACAAGGGTTGAAAATTATTAAGAGCTAGATTGGTTGTGTGCCTATCTGCCTAGTTGTCAATATCTTTTTTGTTGTATTAAAATGTATATCAGTTTTGTTGAACATAGCAAGGTTAGAAACAGATAGTCTTCATTTCTTTTTCATGCTTTCTCTGACCTTTTTTTTTGCATTTTAAGTATAATTATCCATTAAAAAATTTAGTTTCACTAATTCAGATTTATCCAGAGGGGAGTCCTTCGTTCCATAGAGTTTAAGCATCACGATTGTGTGATACAGTAGGATTACTTGTGAAGGCTAATTTAGGAACTTCAGTTTATTTTATTAAGTATTTTTTTGTTTAGCATCAGGATTATACATTATGTGATCTAAGAGTTTCATTTACCTGGTTTAAACTAAGAAACCAGTAGTGTTCAATAAAAAAAAAGTTGTTTCCTAGGACTTCAGGCATGCATTATGTGAATGATGAACTTAAGTCTGATCTAGCTGTACCTTTTGTTTTGTTCTTCTTTATCTAGCATCATTATTCCTTTTGCCATTTTCTAAGCCTCTTTTCTTTGATAAAGATCAGCTTAGATGGTAATATTTTTATTGCCATCCTTTGAGTTTCATCATTTTTCCCACTTGACTACAGCAATGGTTTTGAGGGACTGTTTGTTTGGTTGTTTGCACTTCAATTGCTACTTGCAATTTTCATTGCATAAAAAGCCTCAAAAGTTGCATTTTGTATTGCGGTTAAAGATGCCTTGGTACTAATGGCATCTACGGTTGCAAATCCTATCCGATCCATCTTGTATCCTCTCACCCTCTTAACAGCTTAGATAAAATTATATTCCATATTATATTAATATACTAAATATCAGTTATTTATTTTAATAACATATGCTATAAAATATAAATTATAATTATTACTAATGCATATAATTTATAATAGTATGTTAATATAAATAATTTATAATAGTATGTCATTGTAATAATTAATATAATAATCATTTAACAATATTGTTATTAGGATTAGAGTATACTAATAATGCTATTGTTATATCACAGTGACTCATATTATATTCTATATATAATATTATGAAATAATCATAATTATATTTTAGTAACTATGCTATAATAATTGTTAATTATTATCATATGAATTATAAAATATATGTTTGTTATTATCATCATAATATATCTAATTATTATTATACAAATTATCATAATAACACATGCTACAAACATATAACTATTTTAGTGTGAACTAATTTTAGAATAGTGCAATTACTATAATAATTATGAGGATCATATCATAATAATCATATAATAATATCATTACTTTATAATAATTATACTCATACAAATAAAATATTAGAATATAGAGTTTCATATTATAATTATTATTATATAATATGATTATGATTATTATAATAATATAACTAATATATAATGAATATTAGATATAACTAGGATATAATAAAACAATACTTATTAATGTTATAAGAGGTTTCTAATTTTTTGCATGAAAAGTTTGCGGTACCCTGATTTGATTGCTTGTATTACTACATACTTGCAGGCACATCATATATTAGTTTGTTCCTAATAATATTTGTGAGGCAATGATGCTTTGAGTGCTTGAATTTTGAATTCCAAATGTATACATGACTACGAAAGAGACCTATATAAGATCCGTTTATTTATTTATTTATTTAGTTAGTTTTGATTAATTCTGGCTTCATGGTAATTGCTTTTGTAACTTAATTTTCTCATGATCTTTACTTTTTTTTTAAAAAAAAATAAACAAATCAAATGACTTGTGTGTTTCAGGTTAAACAAAACATTAATGATCAAACACATCAACATATAGATGCTCGATCAAAGCCTAGGTAAGTGAATGGTATCTATTGTTCTATATTCTATTATCCTCTATAGAGGAAAGATATAAGTTTTATCATGTATGCATGTGAGTTGTTCTGTATGGTTATAGTTGATCTCGCTTAAGCTTTTCCACTTTATTAAAATATATGAACTATAACTTAATGGCAAAATATTCTCTGGTTATATATTGATGCCACTAATAATCTTATTCTCATGTGATATATATGCAATTTTATAAAGAATATGAAGTCTATAACGTATACTAACTAAACTTTCTTGATTGAAATGCTTTACTTATCCAAAAGAAGATTGAAAAATAAGACCATTAGTTCTTTTCATCCTAGAAGTAAACAAAGACACATAATTTATTGAATTTGTCTTTTCCATCTGAATGTACATAAATCCTCATTGCAAAAGCAAACTTGATATTGGCTAGATCAATTGATTTGAGCAATTAGTTCATCTATGCATTTCAAAAAATGAAAGGACCTCTGACCTCATTGAAGCTATGAAAGTTGTGAATTTCAAATAAGTTGTCGTGATAAGATGTGGCAAGGTGGCATGGATACATTCTTGGACTATGGAAGTTTAGTTGTCTATAACACAATTTAGAGAGAAGTGGGCCCCTATAAGTGCTTGACCTCTGTTATTGTCATCTCTTGATGTATCTTCTTTTATCCATCTAATTGAAGGTATCATCCACAATCTTCAAAACTAGATCCTCTTAACGCAATCTTTAAAGGTTAATATTGAAACATAGAACCACGAATCAAAGCAAGTCAGAAGCTGCAACAGTACAGGACAGAGTGGTTAAAACTCTTGAGGTGATATAGTTGTTGGTGCTCCACAAGGTGTCATGATAAAGAGAGGGGCTCAAATTTGTATGCAGTGATTATGGAAAAGAAGGAAAAATCCAAGAAAATTCTGAAAGGTGTAGAAGAAGCTAAAAATTTTGAGCAGAAGAATTGTATCCTTCAATGAAGAAATCAAGGATTGATGAAGCTGACTCAAATAAATTAGGTAAGATTTGTTGGTCATGCTTATGGTAAGTTGATGTTACTAGTAACTGTAAGCATTAAGAACAGTCTCTCATATGTTTATGGTTGGCTTCATGGATTCTGTTTCTTCAAGAGTTCTTATTGAAGGTTGTGTTCAACTCCTCTAGAGTTTAAGGTGTCACTGTCTTCTCACTACTTTTTGGAAGCCTTTTTGTTGAAACTTTCCTTTATATACTGTCCTAGCAAAAGATGTTTAATTTGTGGTCTCTAAGTTCCTTCCCAGCCATGCTAGAGCAATCATCATTCTATAAAATTTATTCATATTCATAACTTTGTGTCCTTTAGAAAGTATGTTTTGTGCATCACTTTTATTTCACAGTATCACCTGAGGTTTGAAAGAGAAATGTTTGTATGTATATGCAAAGCAGCGGTATAGAATGATAGATTCTATGAAAGGCCTTATCCAAGTCAGAGGTGGGAAGGAGCTTTTGTACCTAAAAAATAATAACAACCAAAACTGCACCATATTTTTTTATTAGAGTGTGTGTTGCTAGGGTGTCATGTTGGCAATCACATAATATATTCATACTTGATGGATAAAATCTGGTATACCCTGCAAACAGTGGGAGCCTTCCACCAACAAAGATATGCATAGGACAGAAGATCGTGCCATCATTTTTGCCAAGTTGAATAAAACTCATGAAGCAGCCAGACAGAATTAAGTAATGTTAAAGGCAATTAAAAATATTTCACTATGCATATGAGATAAAGCTTTTGCCTTGTTAGATATTATTTATAAGACTCTTAGTCTCTACATGTAATCAACTCAAAATTCTTTGCAATACCAAGAAATATTGCTAGTAATACCCTAAGTCTTCACATGGAATCAGCTCAGAATTGTTGTAATAGTAAAAAATTGGAGAGGATTCATTATTTGCTTTGGGCTCACAATTTTTTGAGTCGTTATGAGTTTAATAATGTTAAATTAGATGCACTCACTTCCTTCGCCATCTCAGTCTAGTCCTTTTATGCGCTTCCATCTAATTTATTTTCACATGTTTGTTACCCTTATCCAATATTTTGCCAAAGTTTGAAGGATCCTAGTCTCCCTAGCATCACACATGATGCATATTGCACTTTGAGCCATCATTCCCTTCTAAATAACCCTTGAAAGAGTAAGTTTTAAATGTTGCTCTTTTGCCATGTCTTTGCATTATGAATGGTCATTGCTTATTATTTCATAAAACCTTTACTTTGCCGCTTGGATCTTCTTCTTCTTCTTCTTCTTTTTTGTGTTATTCAGCTTTGACAGCTAACTCATTATCAAGTCAGTGTCCTGATTAAGGTTTATAATGCTGGTTGCCAAGTTATTTTGGGCCATGCGAGCGCATATGCCATTTTTTGCAAAAACCCCAAATGTATACTAGAAGCAATTTAATAATCAAAATATAAGATATTTAATAGGCGCCATGCTGACTTAGAAGCACAAATATGGACATGGATGTAGATACAACATTATATTGATATGTCAATAAATTAAATCTGGGAAAATAGGACATAATATGGTTAATATATGACAGTAATAGTATATGTTGTGTATGTATAGATATACACATATTACATATATGTCAGGAAAAACATTCATAGTTTATCATAAAACACTATATAACGATTTTCAATGTTACAATTTATAAGATCAGTTACAATGTCCTGGTTCATACTCCCTATTATAGCAAGTTCATAATCCATTGTGTTCATCATCGAAATGTTAACGATAATCAAAAAGAAAGAAGCTCCTCCACTCATTCTGTATCCAAAAACAACAATTAAAAGGAGGTTTATCTTCAATGGGCACACCATCATTGCCATTGCCTTCATCAATCAATATCACAGCCCCCATACCTGGCTCATTAAGTGAGAGATCTGTAAGCAGAGTCATCTGGCACTCTCGAATGAATCAAAGTCATCTTCTCCAACATCCCAGATCATGCTTCTTTTTCATGTAATCTTAACTGCTCCTTGATAAAAGATGAAGATCTGTGCGCACAAATACCAAATCTTCAGCATATTGTGGCATTATTTTTGCTTTTATCTTTGAGTGAATAAAGGAATAAGTGTTCCAATTCCTCTTACAAAATGAAGAGGAGGTTGGTTGTCCAAATAGTTTTAAAGCCAAAAACTTTGAACAAGGATTCAGAAGACCTACGACTACCCATCATTGCTTTGGATCCAAAATCCCTCTATGCTTCTTGATTAGCAATGTCTACTCAACCTGTTGACAAGTTCCCATTCTTCTCTCCTCTGAATTACAAAGTATCTTTTCAAGTCTTGTTTCTGATATGAGGAATCTCCAAATTCTTTTGTGAAGAAACACGGTTTGGAGCCTCATCAGTTCAAGTTGCTCTATTATAAATGAAATGAGAATTAATTCATGAACTATGATTGTATAACCTTAGGAAAAAAAACATTTTGCAACTTAGGAAGTTAAGGAGTTATCTTGTATTAGTGGATTTGCCAAGTGAAATGGTCTTTCTTTATACCATGGATCAACTAAAACATTGTGCATCACACTTTATTAAAGGTTGAATCATCATCTTCCTTCTTCATTTCATGTCGACATATTTGCATCTTTACCTTGTCTATCATTAAGTCCCACATATCATAGAATAACTGAATAGTTGGCTTATCTGTATTGGCAATTTGTAACATTTCATATATGGGCTGGCTAAAGGAAGTATGTAATCAATTTTGTTCCATCGTAAATCATCAAGGACTTTCTTTTTCACAAACGATTCCTTCTCAATGTCATCCTCCCATGACAAGCCCACTTGTGAGTAAAGACCGTAAATTGTAGACCATGATTTATTTCTTAGATCTTCTGAAATCACTGAAGCATGGTGTGTATCAACAATTGCAAGCATCTTCAAGTTCACAAATTCATTGAGAATTGCTGGCTCCATTGAGTGTTTCATAATGAAATTCCTGATAACCATCTCATTCCCGACAACAAATGTAATGTAATCTTCAGATCAAGATTAAGGGTGTGCACTGTGCATGGTGTCCAAAAATTATGTGCATCTCTGAGCGTCAACAAGCAATCATGCGGCCTTGAATGTTCAAGCATTACTTATATCACCTGCACCACATTTGGGGGTCCAACATCCGCATTGGTTTTGCCAAACAAGTTAGCCATGTAGAACCCGTCTTTGTACTCTCCTTCATGATAAATAGCTTTCAAAAAAATAGGTTGACTTTCTATTACTGCAGAAAAAATTGATCCGTAGCCTCCTTGTGCATCTTTCCATCCATCATGTCAATGCTTGGTTCCTTCTTCCATCTATGTGCTCTTCATTATTTCCAACAATTTTTCCATGTTTGTCCCCTCTTTAGTCCTCAATGAGTTAACCCATGGCAAATAAGTTGAATTGTTTACAGCGGAAGCATGTAAGCTGATGAAATAATAAGGGTTCCTTGCAAGGTGAAATTGAAAGCCAGTTAAATGAAACACCCTCACAATCTAACTATTAAGATTCTCTATATTAGAAACTCGAAATGATTGTTTGATATGGACATTGCCTTTCATTTCCAAGTTTCAAAAGCCTTTTGCCTAGATGTCTCAATGCGTTGTATACCTATGCCTCCTAAAATTGCATTGGAAGATGTAACATGTACAGGTATATAGAAATCTTCAGCCTCAATTCAGTTTCTTCCACCACCTTTCTCATCTCCAAAATATTTTCATCACCTTCGAGCAACTGGTTCTGTTTCAGTGTTTCTCACCAAATATATGTAAACTCTCCAAATAAATACTTAAAACTTGAAGACAATAGTTCCATTGGAATTTAGTATTCCTTGTCCTCATCTTCACTTATCTAACTCTTTAACCTACTTCCAAAGACTATGGTCATTTTGACTAGCAATGGGGCTACTACTACCCATAAAATTTGAGTGTTCTGTATCTTTTTTACTAACAAATTTAACACAAAACGAAAATTTAATAAAATTAACAATATAATAAAAATAAATCAGGGAAATATATAAAATTTGCTAGAGATAAATGCAGCAAATTCATATTATCCTGGACATATAAATGCAGCAAGCCAGCAATGGATTAAAAATTCTATCATTTTAGAAAGTAAATGGAACAACATGAGAAAGAATGAATGTAGCAATATTGAAAAAGCATCACAACAAGGAAACATTTGTAGAAATCATGGTACTATTCCCCCTCCCAAGCAAAAAGAGCCTGAGGATTTAACGCTAATCATCATCCGATACACACAAGTGAGAAATTCGACAAGTGTGATGCTGCTAGTGTTCTGCTCCGCATGTCTTGCTGTTAGTGCTTCTCCATAGCCTCCACTTCCCACCAACCTTAATTCCATCTTGATGGAAATACTGGCAGTACTATGTATGCAATTTTAAATTTATGCAGCGGAACTATTAGATTAAACAATTTAACCTAATTTACATGTATAAGATCTAATCTAGACTACCATGCCAAGACCTATAATATGATTTAACATGCATATAAGATCTGAAAATAAAACTTGCATTGATCTAATCGAAGCTGCGATCTAGATCTAACTGTTAGATCTATCAATAATGATCAAATAAGTTCAGAAACAATTATCGAACTGTAAGTTGATGATCTCTGCTGGTCCAACATTTGGATAGGTGCTCCTTCAGGTTGCTTACAGTCGTACGAAGTTGTCCGGCCTCTACAGATCGTCCACACGAAGATTGGTGCAGATCAGGCTCCTTGAAAGTGCTAGCTTGCAAGGATCTAGAAAGGCTGAACTTTTCTTTTCGTTTGACCTCTTGGATGCTTCAAAGAAAGAGAATATCTGGAGAAGGAAGAGGAGAGGAGAAGGAGCTCCGGAGAAAAATAAAAATCAGCAAGGAGAACATATGAGGCGTCTACTATTGGAGCTGCCTTTATATAGACAAGGGCTAGGGTTTTGGTCAAAGGGAGAGGGCACCAATAGAGTCCACGCCAAAACAATTTGGGCATCCCAAAATTTTGGAAATAGCTTTGGCGTGATGAAGGAGATCTGATCTTTCACATGCCTAAAAACTCTTCAAGGAAAA
>KE504654.1:186927-204209 GCA_000441515.1 Elaeis oleifera | reverse complement strand
TATATATATATATATATATATATATATAGAAAGAGAGAGATCAACCTGTCCAAATCCAGCCCAAATCTAGGTTAAGCCTAAAGTAAATCCTAAACCTGGTAGCGTGAGCTAGTAGACCTAATGATAGTTTGATATCTGGAAAGACTCGAAAAAAGAGAGCAGGCTAGCCCCAGTCGAAGCCTATCCTATGAGCAAATTATTTTCATTTACATACGAAGTATTAGCTTTAGCCGACCAATATTGATCAGCTTAAAGTCAAAATTTTGTTCACAATGCTATGACAAATCTAATAAGCATAATACTTTCACAACTACCACCATTAAAGAAAATGAAAGAAAAAATCATGGCTATTGACTCTTTTTGTCCCTAAATCACAGACATCGTGTGTCCCACTAGTATTCTGAAAAAAAAAAGAAAGATGGAGATCATAGCCTTCCATTCCTTGCATGCAGCTCACGCACTAAACCCAGACTGTATACATAGTGCTGGACCGCTGCAACCACTCCATTTGGCAACCGAACCCTAGCATCCATCCATCCCGTGCTGCATGACCTTCACGTCCAAACGCTCTCACCTGTCCTACCCCATCTCTCTCTCTCGTCCTGCCTCATTGAGTAGCCATATGGTCATCTCTGGGAACTGTTTGGCGTCTCAAGAAATCATACCATCTGGCTTAGTTAGGAGGCGCACAGTGATAGGGTTTCCAACAACCATCTTAGGCCCTTTGAGGGGACTCCATCTCTATTCCCATATGGTGTCCTCCAAGCAGCCTTAGACATCATCTTCTAGTCTTCTTCTTTTTCTGTTTTGCCTAAAAGGATTTCCTTCTTTATTCAATTTCACTTTTATATGAATCTAAATCTTATTCTTCTTCTTCTTCCTCTTTTGTTTTTGTCGGGGTTTGCTTTGTTTAGTTTTGATTTCTACCTGATTTGCTAAGTAAGAAGAGCCTCACGAATAACTGGATGCTGGAAACAATAGACCACATCCGGCTCAGACAGGGGCTCATAGCGACACGAATCCTTTTGAGTGAAAGGAATCCATCTTGTCTTTGCTATTCCTTTCTTAGATGGCTTTGGACATCCTTTACATGTCTTTTAAGCTTTTTGTTTGGATTTTATATGCTCGTTTAATTGCGGATTGCAATGTTTTATCCTCATACTTTCCAAGCTATGCTTGTGTTTTCACCTTAATTCCTTTTTCCTCCAATGTAAATATTAGGTCCATACATCATGGGGAATAAATGATCCGGAGGAACCCTATGCTGATGTATTGATATTGCATATAATGATGCCTTGATATAAATTGATATCTTGGCAAGGGCAGAAAGGGGAAAAAAAAACTTCAATCATGTACCTAGGGATCTCAAATGTATTTCATGGGAGGCTATATGCAGATGATAAAACTTGCATCTCAAAAGCTTATATTCTGACTTAGATGTGGTTGATATTGCTAAAATAATATCAATAACCCAAGTTAATTCATGAGGTTTATAAATCCACTTGGGAGATACCCATGAAATGTGTAGGATCATTATTGGAACCATGATACTTGGTGACCATCAATAGAAGGATTGAATTGACCAACCAAAATTGTCCTTAGTCATTATGCATTGAATAGAAGAAAAAGCTTTTGTGGTGGTTGGATGATAGTAAAAAGTCAAAAATGGGCAAGCGTGATCCCCTTAAATAATAAAATATGTTGATATGAGAAGGAACATATTTGCTAGTTATATCATCTGCAATCGCTTCAGTCTTGAGATGTTCCTCAAACCAATCAGATACCTTATTAAGATAAAGATATGTAATCCAAAGAACACCCCACTTTCTTTGATAACAAGAGGAGCTAAAGCTTCACTTAAATAGAAATCGAAAGGGAATACAAACTGTTAGTAGTACTACATAGTACATACCAAACCCTACTATGAAGCCTCGGCATATTGGCTAAATTATAACAACCAAAGTCAGACTGCCAAAAAAAAAAACCTTACGCTCACAACACAAAAATAGTTTGCAGAGATTGCAAACACACCACACCCTAATATTAGTAAATATACACCATAAATCTTGGCCTCCAGAGGAGACTAGTGTCAAGAACCTTCCCAATATGTGAATAGTCAACTCCCATACATATCCTTGGAAATCAATCATTCTGAGAAAGAAACTCCCTGTTAAGAACCATATATTAGAATTTCATCTTGCAAGGCTCAAGAAGAAACACACAAATATTGATTTCAGCGAGTATGCAATGCAAAGTTCGATACTTCTTAGTACTTGATTTAGTCGGACCTAATGATATGAAGTAGCAATAATCTAGAATCTCTTCTTTATGTGATAATGCCAAAAATATCAAGTTGGCTCATCTATCTTTCTTTATATTGATCATTACAAACCTCTTGAATTTTCTCTTCCCAATTTTTTATCTGTTAGTAGAATTTTTTCTTTTGTGTAATGTTATTAACAATAGTTTTGCTATTTATAAGAATTCTTTTGTCGAGACCCTATGAATCAATTGAAGCTTCATATTCATGCTAGAATCATAATTATTTAATCAATCAAAGTTCATGCTAAACTCAAAGGTTCTGTGAATAAAAATTGTTTGACGATCACTTATTCAATGATTGGATGTAATGACTCAATAAAATCTAGAGAAACATTTGTCCTTTGCTCAAACTAAATGAAGCACTACAAGATTTTAGCTTTTAGTGAAAAGGTTTCAATAGAGTTTAGGGTGCAAATGAGTCTCACCATAATTTGTGGAGATGATTGGATCTACTAGTACTAGAAGACTCATAGATCAGGATTCGTCAAACCATCCCGAACTGGGCGGTTCGGGATGCGTCAAACCATACCAACGGCTAATCGATACGGTTTGGACATCCGATTCAGAACACTGATGAAAATTGAGCAAGGGAGAAGGAAAGATAAGAAGAGAGAGGAGGAACGGAAAGTCCGGTGGCGGCTCGTCGAGTCTGCTAGAGGGCCATCGAGGCCTTTGGGGCTCCCGATCCTTCGTGAGATGTGAGAAGAGAGAGAGAGAGATGAAGAAAGGGAAAGGGAGAGGAGGAGGGAGCGGAAGATGGCAGGGAGAGTAGGGTGAACCCTTGTTTCAACTCACAATCGTGGGGCTATTTTGGGCCATTCGACGGCCATCCGGCGGCTCTTCGCCGCCTTCTGCTCCCTCTTCTCTCCCTTCCCCTCTCTTTCTATCTCTTTGTTCTTGTAGTTTCTCTCGCGGAGGATCGAAGAGCTCGAGAGGCCTTGGTGGTCCTCCGACGGCCTTCGCGGCCCTTCGATGGCCACCACTGGTGTCTTCGTTGGCCTGTCTTTCCTTCTCTCCCCTTCCCTCCCTCTTTCCTCTCTTTTTCTCTTTTTCTCTCTAGTTCATCCCTTGTTTTCGTATCGGTTTGGGTCCGATACAATCGGTATGGGGGCATACCATCTTGTACCGCCGATCGACCAGCATGGGGTTCGATTTTGAGTTGGCGATCCTTGTTATGGATAGTTTGATGGTTGGAAGGACTCGAATTCCATCACCTTCATTTTCGTGTAAAGGACTCAAATTAGAAGTGGAAATTTAGGGATGCAAATGAGCGGAGTAGCTCACAAGTTGCTTGAACTTGATTGGGGTCCGAACTCGACTCAAAAGTTTGCAAGCCTAGTTGAGTGTGTGCGTGTGTGTGTGTGTGTGTATATATATATATATATTTATTATGTTATTACAATATATATTATTAATTTATTTTAATATATAATATTATGTTATATCATATTTTAACCATATTTTTTATTAAGATCAAGGCTCGAACTCGGACTTAAGCTCGAGTATGGCTCAGTTGATCTTCGAGCCAAGTCGAGTTGATCTTGGGCATTGTTTTTTTTATAATTTAGTCCAGCTCAAGCTTGGGTATCGAGGCTTGATCAAATTCAAATCGAGTTTCGAGCTTGAGTATTTTAAATCGGGTTGAGCTTTAGCCTCAAGCTACTCGACTTAACTCGGCTTGATTTCAACCGTAGTGGAAATAAATGAATTTGAATCTAAATTAAGGACTTCTTACTTATAGCCTGCACCAAACTTGGACTACTTTAGAGTTCTATTCAAGTCACTATCATGGAGAACGAGAATTCAGTTCTATTCAAGTCACTATTATAGGGATAGAGAGCTAATACATAGGGGTGCTAACCAGTGTAGCTGGTAAAGTTACTAGGTACCAATGATCTCAATTTGAGTCCCAACCTTACCCTACTTTCAACTAGAAAGCTTCCCATCTAAGCTTGGAGAATGCATGGATGCATACAAACGGAGATCAGAAATAGAAACTGATTTAACCTGAAATCGATCGCCTGTCCGATGTGGTTCAAAGATATTTAAAAATGGTCAAAACTTGTTCCACCTTAGGAGAACCGAATGAACTGGTCAGATCAGTTGGTCCTGTCCGGTTTGACTGTTTCTTTAACTAAAGTTCTTTAAGATTAGGCTAGGACTTTTGAGCCAAATCAAGTTAAAATGTGATAGAAACATCAACTCAACTACAGGAAGTCCAACAACATTTTAAATAAGAAAAAGAAGAAGAAAGAAAGAAAAGTTATAGGCCAAGTTATTTGATTTATTGCATGAAGTTGGTGTACATTAATTGAAAAATAGGCTAAAATATTATATTTTATGTTTGCTAATTTTCCTCTTTTTTAAATTTTCTTTTTATGTTTATATTTTTAGAATCTTGTTAGAAATTTAAATATAATTAAGACATCATAATGATGTCTTGTTGACATTACTGGTCCTAGTTAATCCAAGAGCCAAACAGCTTGCTGATTCACTATCCTGGACGGTTTTACAAACATTGACTAGAAGTCACCACATCATATAACCTTAGGAAATGTAGAAGATCAAGTGGGTTATACCATGCTCCATCACTGTCCACAATTTTCCATTCCTTTCCATGCTTTCAGAACATTCAAATATGAATTATATGTAATATACTTGTATCTTTCTAAAACAAAAAAGAAACATAGCAATTTCATAAATACCACAAGATGCTTGGTGATGACCGTAACCAAATCAAGAACCATATACATTGACACTCCAATTGTTATACGTTGATGTACATTTACCAAAAAGATAAGGGCCTTACAATTATTAACAACCAAATGCAAGACCACTGCACTGTACTAGATGTATCGTACCGAACTGATATGCAGTCTTGTACCATACCGACACTCGATATGCTTCACCATCTTGTATACTATGATAGAATAGTACCAGTATGGAATCTGGTACCGAGATGGCGAACCTTAATTGAGTTACTTAGCAACATCCAATGCGAAGTCAAGTTCAGGAGGCTTTTGTAATTTCACCAATTCTCTCACACTCTTGCTTCGGAGTTTATGAACTCCGTGAAGAGCATTGGCTGCAAACTGAGATGCATAGATGGTCGTTCCAAGGCTCGAACCACCATTCATGTGGGCACTTACTCCTGCCCTCTCTTCCCTGAGCCGTGGTTCTTTCATCTTCTTCTTGGTGTAGCGTTGCCATGCTGCTTGGATAAGCAAGCTGCCCATGTCCTTCACTGCTGTGAATAGAAGCGGAAGATGTGCTGAATCTGTTTGCTGTGAAGCTGTCTGAACTGGCTAGCCACAAACTTCAATTCATCAGCAACCAAAGCAAAAGCCTCCACTTCTGTCAAAGCTTTTACAGTCCTAGTGGATGATGGCAGATTGGAGCCAGATATTGGATCCAGAGCCCAGGTTAACAATTCCTCACCACAGAAATCTGCCTCTTTCAGCAACCCTCAATTGAAGAAACCACTTCTTCCTCCATCAGTAGTTACACACTCCAAGCGACCACGAATGATGAAGAGCATCTTATCCATAGGATCTCCCTCCCTTACAACGTAATATTTCTGTATGCAGGCTTGGTTTTGGCCATTTGCAAATTGCATCTAGCAACCTCTCATCCATGTTCTCGAGCAGAGGACGTACCAACCAGGAATAAAGACCCAAGCTTATGGGCGACTGTATAGATTGGCAATGATGAGAAAGTAGAGATAAAATAAATCCATTATCACTGAACTAAAGGTTAGCATAAGAAGAAAATTATCACTTTTTCACCAAAGCTAAACAAAGATGATGCTTAATGTCCCTCCTAAGGTCCTTGGGCAGGCTCTAAACCAAGGTTTCTTCATCACTCGTGTCTCCAATCATTTGTATTGATATTATTGTCTAACTCATTCCCTAAGATCCTGTGGCATTAAGCGGTGATGCATCCATTGCTCTAAGTCATGCCATTTGACTCTCATCTCTTCAAGCCATAATGTCAGAGACTGGAGGTAAGTCTGAAAAGAAGTACGGATATGATCAAAAAAGAGAAGAACAGTAAAGAATGTCCGTTATAATAGATCGTTGAATTTTTCAGAATTTAATCAGCACCAGCATGGCATACCTGCATGTTGCCAATAAGGAGTCCAAAGAGAATGAGTCCGAAGATAGCTAATGCTATAGAGAAGATAACCTCTCCAGGAAAAGTAGCTGTTTCGAGTCCTTGGTCAAGGGTACTGGGGCACGCATTACAGCAGAGGTTAAAATAATTAGCAGAATATGGGTCAGTTTTGTACAACTTTGGCATGCTGCATGTTATACTTAAACTCCACACGGAAGTTATACATCTGCAATTGTAAAAACTTCATATCATTTGCTCAAAGAGAATGCATATTCTAGTCCTTTTAAGGTCCCAAACTCGACCAATGTGGTCACGAAACCAAATAAAAGAGGAAGGTTGATTTCAGGTTAACAGGGTGACTGATGATGTGCAAATGATATCATAAATGGTAAGACAGGACACATGAAGCCTATCCCAAATTCATAAGATGCCCAATATTAGCATGTGAAACATATGACAAAATGCAAGTTTATATATTTTTACAGCCATGTGGTCAATTCTAATCTTTGTTATTCTAAAGCATTCTACATAAAGGGACTGAATTGATATGTAGTATATAAACATCTTGAATAACCAAAGAAAATGTTTGTTGCGTAGGAATACCATATAGGGGCCTAAATTGGTGACTAGTCAGTCTAGTCTTATTGTATGTATGATTTTTATTCTCCATTCATCCATTTTATAGTTAAAGTCATATTTCAAGTTGCACATATTTTATATTTAGGAATTTTCAAAAGAAATCAGAAAAATTCTTACAATCTATGTTCTGATCTGATCTGATCTGGCCCCTCTATGTTTATGACTCCATCCTGCTCTTAACAACTTTGGAACCCACCTTTCATTTCATGGGAAAGGAAGAAGATGATCTCTACCAATATTTATAGATAGATTCTAATAAATAAAAATTGGCACACAAAATTAGCAAGTGACATGCAGCCTAATGTAGGAGAGGCTCAAAGAATGAAGAATTACTAGGCCTGAGTAATGAATAATTTTCCTTTTTGTGAGAAAAAGGAGAGCATCTCTCTCCTCTCTGAAAAGCTGTGCTTTAGTTAGTGATATGTGGAGATACTTGGTCACTTGCTGCTCTCTCCTAACAAGTAAAGAACTTGTTGTGTCTAAATGAACTTGGATCACTTCCATGGTGGACTCAACAGCTAATTGGGGCATTTTGGACTATAATCCGTGAAATGAGGTCTTCTCCTGGCTTTCTGGTATTTGCAAATTCAATAGCTCATAGTCCATAATCAAGTTTTTTTTTTTAAACCTTATTGCAGATGCTGGATAATTCGCAGACGCTCTTGCCTGCGGGTGAACTTACTAAAAGATTTGAGCAAGCAGGTTAGAGCTAATCTCTTCATATCTAAACATAATTTCTATAGGTGGTACCTAAGTCGATTTGTTTCCACTTCTTAGTTTTGTAGTGACTTAACCAAAAAGCATCTTGCATGACATGATATACATGCACTAGACACTATCCACTTGAGAAAATATATATGATTGTACCATCAGAAAATCTGGTGATTCCTTATTCTATTCAGGCTGCAGCTACATAAAATTTTTATGTCCATCTAATTTAAATCCTAATGGACTGTGGAAAGTACTCACAATTAGTCTGTTAAAGTCTTGACTGTGGATCTATTGAATAATTTCCTCTCCTTTAAGATAGCATGATGGTTCGATCTATCCTGGGTAAAGTCTCCTGGTGATTGCACCAGAGACAGGAGAAGGATCCTTCTATTTACAGCACTAGAAACTGCTCTGCCAAAGGTAGTTGTGGAGTTATCTTTTTAATCACTATGGTTTCAACCTGTCTTATCACAACTGTATTAATTGGACAGAATTAGAAATATCACTGTCTGCCCTCTTTTTTGCCGATCTCACCCGAAGTATGAAAGCAGAGTTGTTAACTGCATTATACCAAGATGTTCTTCGTAGCCTTTATTAATTTTGTGAATGGCAACCAATAAATGAGTGACCCAGTAACTCTACTCAGATGAGTGCCATGTAATTTGATGGCATGAAACTTTTTGGACATTCTGTTCAAGAATAAGTGCATGCATCTTTTTCTCATAAATATTGCTTAGTGCATCTCTTAAACAGGTGGTAATATTTGTACTTCAAGAAATTCCATATCCTTTGGTAATACATTACTACTTTTTATTTTTTTAATAACAATTGCCACTGAAACCCAACCTTGTTGTAGGTATCTCTTTAGATCGCCCCGTGGTCACTTCTTGTGGTACTGGTGTAACTGCTTGCATACTTGCCTTGGTAAGACTTTTTTTTTTTCCTCGTTCATTGAACTCTTAGTTTTGTGCTTTCTACAAGAGATGTCACCTTCTTATATGGACTGAAATAACTAGTTCATCTTATTCAGGGTCTTTATCGGATTGGAAAGACGGATGTTCCCATCTATGATGGATCTTGGACTGAATGGGGATCCGTATCAGACACGCCCGTCACCACTGCTTGAATAGTTTGTTGTGCCTCATGTTTTCTTCTCATTTTTTTGTAGTTCAAACCAAGAGAACATGAACAAGATGGATATACTTGCGCCAAACCAATGCTTCTCCTGTCTTTGTACATGGTTTACTTTAGACAAAGTGATTTATCCAAACCATCAAATCAAAAATTAGATTTTGGAAGGTAATACTGGTGTTCACTTCAGAATGGTGATAGAACTGATGTCAGCATATGGTGGAACTAACTGAACAAGGCAATGGTCTACTCTTTTACATTTTTGTTTTTTTGTTTTTTGTTTTTTTCTTTGAATATTGGTTATTCTTTTGAAACTGACAAAACACCTCCAGTTCTATCCGGGGGTTGTGCACGCGATAGATGGATGGATGTGCGTGTAAGAGAGAGAGGTTTCCCTCTTGGTTGAGATCTCAGTTAATATTGATCACTTGGTAGTACTGTATGTATAAAATCTCGGCCAATATAAACTGGTATATCATGTGATGTCAACAGAAACAATATGAATATATCAACTGAGCTTTTCAATCAGTATTTAATACTTAAATAATTTTTAAAGAAATAAATCCTAAAAGCAACATATAATTGTTGCTAATCTTGGTTTACTAAATCGGTTGAAATCATGATACGCCGATTTCTATGTATTGGCATAGATTTTGATATCTTGGTTCCCATATATATATATTTTTGAGAGAGGATATCTTGGTTCCTATGTATTGAGACAAGACTATAACATTCCTAGCTATAAAGCAGTTTTATATTTTTATCTGCACAATGTTTTAGAACTAGAAAGGCAAAAAGAATCATTGGGTGGTCGGAGAATATTTGTGAAATGATGTAAATCTTATTCTGGATAGCTAATCTCAAGTACCTTACCGGTCGATAATGTGATATCTGCTCATTTGCGATGATGGTTGAATATATTTACTTTCAGGGATGTTAGCTTGCATCAATGGTGTACACTGTCAAATGATCATGCACTTTTATCGTATTCTTGAATGGATTCATAACACTAATATCTCAAGCAGGAGGTCTCTCCAAATTGTTACTTACTTTTACAATGAAAAGAATAACTGTTATTTCTTTATCCTGGATTGCTGTTATAGTGACTATTGTTAGCTATTTATTATAATAAAATTAATAAATAATAGCAAGAAAATGATGTTATTGGTGATATGACAGTCTATTGAATAAAAAAAATTATTCTTTAAATTGCTCGGCAATATGAATAAAAAATATTATATTATTTTATCAAGTAAAAATAGAAGGATAATTGACTAATGTTTTTTTAAATTTTTTTTATCAAATTAATGTAGATTTGAACTTATTTGTCAAATTAATGCAAAAAGATAAAATATCATTTGAAATGATGTTTTTACATAAAAAATACCGTATTTTTTGGTCTAGTCAGCAATCCCTTTCTAGCCTAAATAAAATTGAAAAAAAAAAGTTAGAAACATCATTTCGAATGGCGTTTTTGAAACATCATTGAGAATGGTGCTTTCAAAAGCGTCACTCAGACTGGCGTTTTTAGGTCATGATTGACGCACTTTACTTGCTCCTTCCCGCGCTGCTTCTTCTTCATCCCTACGACTCTGTCGATGCTGACATTGACTTCCTTCTCCATCCCAATCGGACGCCCTCCTTGCGAATGATGTTTTCAAAAGCGTCATTTAAAAAATATTTTTAAATGCTCTTCATCACACCCCTCTGTCTCCTTCCCGATGCCCACTGTACCTTACTGCTCTACCACCCCATTCGAAATGACGCTTTTAGGATCGTCCCATGCAGATTGATGGCTAGATTGAATCTCTGTATCTTGATCTCAGGCAGCAGTTGTGTTATTGGTGGTACCAGAACAGTATCGACTGAATTGTTATTCGCTAGGATTGTAACTAAGATTATTGGAGCACTACTGGTACTTTGATTTGCTTGTGAGATTAGTATCCGGATTGTAAGTACTATCTCAATTGGCTTGGTCTGGTGACGATGATGGTAATAATGGTGGCGATATCGGTGGTGCCTTGGATGGCTACGGTGGTAGTGGCATCTTGGATGATCATTGTGTTTGTTGGGACTCCGAATCTAAATTTAGATCATTTTTATAGATAGATAGTCATGGAAGAGTGAATGATAGTCTTGGAAGACTAATCGAATCGATTCGAAGTTAGTTCGAGTCGACTCCTGAAATCCTAATAACCTACTTTAGCTTAAATTCACAACACAATACTTGAATTAACTCATAGCTAAAATTTTAACCTAATTCACCTTCCCTTCTCTTGGGTTGTCTAGCTGGGCAATATATCTTTTTGTTGGAGCATGTCCTCTCAACTAGTATCTTAACGTGATATATTTCTCTCATACATTAGAGAAGTGAAGTTAAGTTGTCTAAGCTTGTTCTTGCTATTTCAAAAGATATAATTGAATTACTTGATATATTATTATTATTTATATTATTATTTTGATTTATATGGCCCTTGTAGTCCGATATTTTCTCTCTCAACCTTTCGAGACACATCTGAAGACCTGTATCCATGTCCACAAACTATAGTATCTTAACACATGAAATTAAACTAATCTCTAATAGAAACAACAATTAATAATATAAGATAAATAAAATATCAAGTCTACAAAAAATCTCACAGTACTATAAGTCAAAAAATACTAAGTCCCACAAGGACGTCGTGGTGCCTATGGTCGTTTGGACCTTCTTAAAAAGGTTCTCAACGGTTGCTCTTGCTCCTATGTCACCTATGATGGCCCCTTCTCTATATCAGTGGACGTCTCTTGGTCATGTGCATGAGGAATAACAGGTGCTGTCGAAGCATCTGCGAGCTGAGTGACCCTCTCAACCCCCTTATCTGGATCCAACTACGCATACCACTTGGATGAAGAATCATGATGCCAACTCAGACTTGGTGCTGTCATCTGAGGTAGTAGGAAGATGAAGGCCCTAGCATCTACGGATCAAAATGTCGTGGTATATGTGCAGCATGCGACGATGACATCTACGAAATATTGATGGTGGCATATATGGAACATGTGGTGACGGTGTATATCTCATATCTGGTGCATCGGATGCTCTATGCCAAGACGCACAGCTATCTGGATTATAGCCAATCGCTGTCAATGTCTCTGAACATGATCTCTCCATCTCATGCAGTATTTGAGTCCGCTCATCCTCATCAGTCGTAGATAAAGTACGATGAGTGTCCAACATAAGATCCGACAAACGATCAGTCTACATAATAAAAATAAATAAAACTTAATAAATTAAAATTCAATATGAGATTGATATAAGGCATAAATTTCGTGGCCTTACCAACATGCACACAGTAGAACTCTCACCCTTGTATCCTGGAACTGTATATCGAGGTTGCCCAATGATCTGTACTATAATACTAAGAAATCAAGCCATGTAATTCTCGGTATATGGATGGCTTTTCAATATGTGATCACTATGAACTATATGATCTCGTCATACATTTCAAATGATGATATAATCTACATGCCTGATACGCCAGTTAATATGAGCTTTCTCTCGTCGATTAACATGATGAAGTCATTGACTGGTATTAAACTGCTCTGGAATATCCTGAATCCGATCAAACTTCTGCAACACGATCTGGAAGGTGCTACTCTACCATATCAAAATAAATAAGTGGCACCCTAGCAGTCCAGATATTATATCCATCCATATAAATCTATGGTAATATGGATAATATCTGATCTGAGTATGGCTCCCACAAAAACTGATAGAGTTAAAAATAAAGTCAGATTAATAAGATATTTTTCAGTAGATTATGAATACTATAAATAATATTATATATAATTAAATTATTCATTTATATGTATTAGCTAATATATCCAGCTGGCATCTATAAACTCATACCTCCTTCATCGATACGTGGTGAACGTTGAATGCAACATTTTATCTGCTTGACAGTATATTTACATTAATTAAATTTCATCGGATTAAAAATAGTACTAAGTTTCAAGTAGTGGAACCAATATTTTTATACCTATATCCCCAAGGTGCGTCTAGTCTGAATGGAACATCGAGGTCATACTGCTGTGGTGACATTTCAAACAACTATTTCTGTAATTGGCTGATAGTCGGCATCCTTTTTCATATCCAAATCTGCTAATTTCAAAGAAATCATATATGATATGTCCAATCAGAAGTACAATAGAATGTAGAAATTAAAATTTGTATATCACATACCTGCAATAATACAAGATAACCATCAATCTTTGACGGATTTGCATTGTCCTATATAGGCGAAATCTAAATCCTCTGGGACATAGCCCTGTATAGAAAATTAGTACTGCATTGGCCCAACTAAGCTTATAAGCGAAATTTAAATCCTCAACAATGGTAAAACATCAACTTCACCTTATTAGATAAAGTATTAGGCAAAAGAATACCCCCTAGTAACCGCAGTACGTGACCCCTAACATACTGTCGCACCATCTCCTCTGGTGCATCATCTCCAATGTGCAAATATCGATAGTGACCATCCAAATACTCCATCCTCAGTCATAAATGGTCAAAGAACTGTGCTTTGAGCTGAAACCCTAGTAACCGATAGTACATAGCCTGCCACTGTGGAACGCTAAGAGTGGGATCAGCTCCTATAACCGCCTCTCCATCAACTGGTAGTTCGGTGAGGATGCTAACATCCTGTAATATGATGGTTGTCATATCGAACGGAAGATGAAATGTGTGTATCTTTGTGCGCCATCTCTCAAGTAAGGAAGTAATAAGACCAACATCCATTTATATCCGTCCAATCCGATGCACTCCATAGAACCCCAGATATCATAAATAATCTACAACTCTATCTGGGATATCCTTTGTTCTCTATAAGTCAGCATTGGCTCATCATAATCAGAGATGTCTGGGCTCCTATAATAAGATAAAATAATTAGATAATATATATGACTTTAACAAGATTCTCTTTATAAAAATATAAATAATAAGAGTAGGAATAGAATGCTTACATTACCATCTAAGATGGCCTGTGAGCGATGAGTCTCCTGGAATGTAAGAATACTACAGTCTCGAGAGTCCGGATGCCATTTCTTATAAGTCATAACACACTAATAAATTTAAAATAATGACATACGTCTCAAGTGTATTAGAGCATGAGAAATATAATACATAGAACAAGGATTCGTCTCTGGACATAGATTGCACAACAGTTCAACTATCAGAATACATAAACAATACATAACTCTAAAAATACATAGAGTAATACACTCTGCTGCCTTTAATTTCTTCTATTGCTTGAAGTTGATGTGTGTGGAAGTAACCTAGGACAGTGACGACGATCATGATCTTGTTCTTTACAAATGCCACAATGATTCTTGCTTCTTATTTGCCTATCATCCATCTCATTTTGCAATCTTGTTGACTTTAGCCTGTCTTTCTGCTTAGATCTCAAATGATGATGATCAGAAATACATGTGAATATATGTACGGATCTCTAATAGTCTTCATATGGTAATGGATAAAATTCGCCACTCCAAACATTCATATATACCGCAACTGTGTATGCATCATCTACGAATCCATTAAAATGTACAGTAATTTCTTAGTACACAACTAAAACATGTGAACAAAGATATTTATAGATGCTCCATTTTTTACAAAATATTTCTATCACTTAAAGTCACAATTTGAAAATTTGTCCACCTCTAAACCTTGCACTTGCTCTCCTCATAAGCACTTCATATATGCCTTTTTGGAGGTTGAACGTTGTTATAGTATGCTGGTTAGCTTTAACATGATTTTCTACAATCTTAATTGCAACATAAGGAGTAAAAAATTTATTTGAGTTCTCCTGCACATATCTTAAGGCTTGGGCACATTTTATATTAAAATATTTCATAAGATGGTAAATATCATTTGAACACAAGTAATAATTGGTATATTTCTCGCTCCTTGTAAGACACTATTGAAAATCTTTGATAAATTTGTAGTTAAAACACCATAGCGCATGTTGGCATCATGTGCCAATGTTCACTTCTTTTTCCAACTCAGACAGCTAACTCCAAGCCTCTGCATTCACTGTCCTGATCCTACCCATGATAAAGTCAAGCTTACGAACTTGATGAGTGCTCCCTACTTGCCATACTGTTCTTTTGAGCTGTGTATTTTTAAAGTGAGTATTGAAATTACTGCAGACACGTCTTAAGCAGTATCAGTGATAGGCATTTGACGGACTTCATCCAATAGACTCATTTGCAATGGTATTTAATATACTTGGATATCTATCAGAATTAACATATTTATTCTATCTTGTATGATATGTGTTCTGAGTCAAAAAAAATCAACTCTAACTAGCAGTCGTCTACTCATCCACAATTGCATATACTAAGAGATAAATCTCATTCTCTACGTCAACTCCTATTGCGATTAGCATCTTATCTTTAAACTTTCATACAAGTGCGTGCCATCGATGCTGATCACAGGACGGTAGTGTCTCCAACTCTGGATAGTTGGTTGGAAAGTCCAAAAATATAATTTAAAATCCGCACATCAGAATCTTAGTTGAAAAAAAATCCCATGAAACAATAGTATCGGGGTTTGCATTTTGGAGTGTAGCTATATAATAGGATAATTTTACATAAGACGGCTCCCATTCTCCATAAATATCAACCAATGTCTTCTATTTTCCACACCATGCTTTTCTGTATAACAATGTATATTGAAATTGCTTATTAACGGCTGCCACAATAGCTTCAACTTTAACACGTGGATCTTTCTCAACCAAATATCGAACTAGTGTGCCAATCATCCTTTCATTGACATATTTGTGATCTCGACTCAACTCTGTAAATATACAAGTGTGAGAACCCTTATATCTTATGATCTAAAAATATCCATACTTTTTTAATAATGCAACATGAAGCCTCCATTTATATTCTTGTTCAGTATCTGATGATGCACATTGTATGGATCACAACTTTGAATGTAACTGAACTATATTGTATGTCCGGTGCTTTCGAATGTGATAAAGATCAATAGCTCTGTTTAGCTCATCTTTACTCTCAAATATCAGATCTATAGAAAATTCAATCATCAAAGAGTTTCAAAATTGATAGTCAGAGTTCAATCTTCGATCAGCACTAATACCACTATCATGATCTAAATTTAAGTTGCTAAAAAATTATGGAGATTCATGCAAATGAGGTTTAGGTTCTCCTACATTAGTATCGGGCTAATCATCTTCGTCACCATCTTCATCTTCATCTTCATCATTATTGTTGTCCTCATCAAGCTATTTTCTTCAGCCTCATTCTTATCTGACTCAAAACCTCAGTTATTAGAATTTATTCCAGTGCTGATCTAATCATTGTCCCCCATTTGAGTGTGATATCCCGCATACTACTTCCACCATCGAAAAAGTCACCATAGGAGAAATCATCATAGAAAAGTCACTATAGGACTTTGAATAATTAGACAACTAAGGCTAATAGTATTAGAATATTATTCTGCAAACATGACATCAGCATCAATGGTTTGCACCATAGGACTTATAAAAGGCGTGAAAGGTCCAAGAGTATTACCCTCTTGGGTTAAAAGCCTACTAAAGTATCCAAACCTCGGTACCATCGTTTGATAGTATTTTCAGTAAACGGTACATCTTTCTTTTCAATATATAATTTAATATATCGGCATTCTAGAAATTTTAAAGAAAATATCAATATTTTTTGGACATCTTCATCATCATCAATTGAAACTAAGATATACTTACTCTGCATTAACTGTCTTGATAAATTAGGAGATCTTCATCTCAATTTGATTTCATATTTTTCTCTGTCTATAAGAATACCACTGTATAAATGGTCCAATAATTCTTGACATGATAATGATGAAGACAGTCTAATCATCCGGCTCACAAGCTGACTGTACTGCACGCCATCTTCGTCATGTTCTATTATGCCATCATAATACAATAGTAGACGAATCCAAGCACTGGCCATTTTCTCAAAAAATTCTATGACAATATCAAATTCAAAATATTTAGTATTAATAATTATTTAATAAAATGACTTGCATAATAAATGCATCATATCATCAACTAACAAGTATAGATAAGTCCTATCCCATTCAGGAATTACATTAATTCTATAAGTAATTACAATAATTAAATGATATGCAATAAGAACCGAAAGAAATTTCTACAGTATTTTCTTTTAGTTCTTCCCACACGGTTGAAGATGTGTGAGGAGAACTAAAGAAAAATACAGTCCGAAATTTTTTTTGAACTCTCTGTGTATCGTTTGATTACTATAATTATCTACAGAATTAATTATAATTTTCAAACTGTCCAAACTGGATAGTCAATTGATCAATGTAC
>KE504654.1:175234-186486 GCA_000441515.1 Elaeis oleifera | reverse complement strand
ATATATATATATATATATATATATATAATGAGTTGAAAACGCCGTCCAAAATAGTATTTTCAAAAGTACGATTTAGAATGATATTTTAATTTTTTTTTAAATTTCACGTAGATCGTGAAGGGACTACTGACTAGGTTAAAAATGTCATTTTGAATGATATTTTCTATAAAATATTATTTAAATGATATTTTTTACATTAATTTGATGAATAATTAATTTATATTAATTTGATTAAAAATTTAAAAAATATTAATATAATAAAATACTCAGACATTATTTTATCATAGAATGCAATCGTCTGACTATGTATTTTTTCTTTTCTTTCGGGTATCAGCACTGAGCTACTGAGAAAGACTCGTCCAATGCAAGCAAGAGAGAGGTTCCGCAGGGCAGTTGGGACAGCGTCCTAAATTCTAGCGACAAGGTGATGGCCAAACAAGGAAATTATAGCCGTTATCCTTTCAGCAGAAAACTAAAAAAAGAAAAGAAAAGATGTTTTTTTTTTTGGCCGCAAAAAGGGGTACCTTGGTTTCGTATTTACTTTTGGAGACAAATTTTTAAGATTTGAAAAAAAAGGTAACCGACCATTTAACTTTACCGTTGGTTATATGGGAAATCTTATCAGTTATTTATCATCATCGTTAAAACTTATATCCTCTTAAAAAAATAAACTAAGATATTGTCATTGGAGCTTGTGCCTTAAAAAAATAAGGAGAAATCCAGTTCTATTAATTAGAGCAGAAGCCCGGCCAAAAAGTATTTTTTTTAATTTTAATATTTGTCGATCCCGAACACCATCATTCCGCATAATTGTATCAACTGAGTGGCCGAACCATAAATAAATGCACGACATCGGTTACATGTATGCAAAAAACTCTTTTAACCTTCATGTTGTAATGACCTAAGAATTGGTGGGAACATTTTGCATTCATCCACGGGAGGTATTGGTACCCAAAATACCGAAATAACAATAAAACACACACCAACATACCAGGAAAGATTATGCAGAACACTAACAAGAGAATTCATGTTATATTCTAGATTTATAAATGTTTTGAATTTTATTGTTGCACGATGCCTTTTGAATACATCATGTATTGTGTTGTGTTATCCAACTTCTAATGTTAGTTTATGTTGTTGAGTAAAATCAATAGTTTATTTCGAAAGAAGAGTCTGGATAATTCGAGAATCTAATTGAGCCAACCCGATCTTCACATTGGTTCCAAGATTGCTTGTCTTGGTTTTAGTTCCAAGCTTTGTTAACTAATCCGAAAATCGGCCCGTTCTATGTGCAGCCTTAATAGGTAATGCAAGTGCCTCTTCAGCAATAACATTCTCATAGGATACTTTTATAGCATGACATGAAATAAATCTTTCAACAGTTATTTGTACATAGGCACCAATTCTGTGTCCCTTATTTACTGACCATGCCACGCCCATCCAACAACATATATAATCATAAACGAAAAATATACAAATTAACCAATAAACCATCACACATTTGGTAGATAAGAAGGTCTCGTGATAGGATTCTGATATCTAAGAGTGAAATTCTTTATACAACACCTCCAGTGTAGAAAATCTGATATAGAGTGCACCGTCTCATCCAATTGATTTATATAATCATCACTTTTCAATGCACATTTAATACCTACAGTTCCGCTTTTCGTTTGAAATTTTGAATAACGAAAATGTTCTTCCTCTTTAAAAAATTATGATATTCTGTAACCATATTATGATATCCTATGGTAAATTATAACTTCCTGCACAGAAAATCATAATTTGATCTCAGAATGTCATAATATGGGAGGGATATTTTTGTCCAACCACTTTTCAATGTATATTTAATGTCCACAGTTTCACTTTTTTTGAAATTTTGAATGATGAAAATGTCCCTCTACTTCTAAAAAAATTATGACATCTTGTGTCAATATTATGACATCCTGTATAGAAATCCATGGTGAAATTATAAATTTCTACACGGGATGTCATATTTTTTTCATAAAATATCATAATGAGGGGTATTTTAGTCATTCAAAATTTTATAAATTTTCAATGACGAAAATATCCTTCATACTTTATGATTTTTTAAAAAAATATGACATACATAAGAAAGTAATAATTTAACTGTAGAATATCATAATATGGCCATAGGACGTCATAATTTTTCAAAAGAAGAGAGACATTTTCATCATTTAAAATTTAATAAAAATTAAATTACAGATATTAAATATGTGTACTGCAGGTATTAAATGTGCGTTTGAAAGTAGTGACTGTATGATCCAATCAGATGAGACGGTGTATTTTTCTACATTAGAGATGGTGTATAAAAAATTTCTCCAAGAAGGAGCTCAATGCCTCATGCTTTGCTTCCCAAAAGGTTGAGATTGGGAATTTTCTGGCCTTTAAAACACAAGCCCATAAAGCATCACAAGCACTTGTCACACAGACACCTTTTTCCCCTAGAAATTATCTTTTACTTTAAAAGCTACAAGAGGACTTTTCTGAGCAACAAGGTAATCAGACACGTTCATTTCCTTAATAAAGTTGGTGGAGAGCCTGGTACCTCCATAGCTCAAAAAATAAATAAAGAAAATAAAAACACTCAACCAGGTAAATTTGGGTCAAATCTGAATCAAGCGATTCCTGAGCCTGACCTAAATCATCTGCAGTAGTAGATATCTGCTTCAAAATTCTGTTAAAAGTTTATTGAGCAAGAATCTTCTTGCTCCTAGCCAAGTTGACCGCAGATTCGTATCATGCCATATGTTGGGCTGAGAGATTAGTGTGGCAGTTCTCACACATTAATGCACATGGATGGAAAAGACTTCATGATGACTAAAATGGAGCATCGAAAGAGAGATCAATTGGCACCAAATGACAATAAACATGCAGCCAGAGTTCTTAAAGTAACCTTTAAGAATCCACTAAAAAATTTTCATCGTGGAGACAAGCTGGTGGGACGGAATCAGAATTTATGTAATTATTGATATGGTATGACTGAATTTTCATAATACCCAGATCGCGTGGCCTAATGGATAAGGCGCTCGCCTCCGGAGCGGGAGATTGTGGGTTCGAGTCCCATCGCGATCGTATTTTTTTTTTTAATAGATATGTTTTCTCAAAATTTTTTTTTCTTCTCTAGATACGTTTTTTTCAATATTTTTGCCAATTCTATTTTTTTTGTAATTTTTCTTTTTGTTCTAGATATGTTTTTTTCAATACCTTGGTCAACTCTATTTTTTCAATTTTTAGCTCTCTTTTCTTAAAATTCTTTTTTCCCCAACTCAATTTTTTTCAATTTTTTTGCCAAGCATTTGCAATTTATTTTTTAAACTTCATTTTCCTAATTTCATTATCAAGCCCTGTCCCAACGTGATTGTTTCTTTTTTTTTTTAAATTTTATTTTTCAACTATATTTTTCTCAATTTTTTTGCCAAACATGATATTTAAAATTTTCATATTTGCTATCCTTCCAATTCAGGACAAGCCCATCATTTTTTTTTTTGCTCTAGATATGTTTTTCCCAATATCTTTGCCAACTCTATTTTTTATCAATTTTTTTATCAATTTTTTCAGCTTTGTTTTTTTTAAATTTTTTTTCCAACTCTATTTTTCCCAATTTCTTAGCCAAGCATTTGCAATTTTTTTTTGAACTCCATTTTTCCCAATTTCATTGTCAAGTCCCGTCCCAACGTGATTGTTTCTATTTTTTTCTTTTTTTTAAACTTTATTTTTCAACTATTTCTTTCCAAATTTTTTGCCAAGCATTTTTCAACTATTTCTTTTCAAATTTTTTTGCCAAGCATGATATTTAGAATTTTCATATTTGCTATCCTTCTAATTTAGGGCAAGCCTAGTCCCATCAAGATCGTTTCTTTTTTTTGCTCTAGATATGTTTTTCCTAATATCTTTGCCAACTCTATTTTTTTCGATTTTTTAATTTTTCAGCTCAATTTTTTTTAAATTTTTTTCTCCAACTCTATTTTTTCAAATTTCTTTGCCAAGCATTTGTATTTTTTTTTAAACTCTATTTTTCTCAATTTCATTACAAAGCCTCATCCCAATGTGATTGTTTCATTTTTTTTCTTTTTTTAACTTTATTTTTCAATCATGTTTTCTCAATTTCTTTGCCAAGTGTGGCATTTAGAATTTTCATGTTTGCTATCCTTCCAATTCAAGTGATGATTAACTTAAACTCCAAACATGAAAATTTTATAGGCTAAACGAGTTTGTCCATGTTAAGATAGTATGACTGGTTAACGAAGAAAAAGAAGAATAGCAAAAAAAAGAAGTGGACATAAGATACTTTTAGCCATAGCAAAAGTAAAAATTATTTACAAGCTTATAATTATAATAGGGATTTTTCGTAAGGTTATGATCTCATCAAACAAGATTTTCTATAAGATATTTAATAAATTTTTTTTATTAAAATAATAGTTTTAAAATTTGTTAGAGAGTGAATGTTAGAGGTGTATAATAATACAAGTCATAAGTAAGAGAATGGCTTGATATTTACAATTAATATGAATAAGCATTAATATAGACGATAGATATACATGTTAAATTTAAAAAAATAAAATCTAGTTTGAATAATTATAAGAGTTTTTAGGAAGTGAAACATCAAAGCACTATAGTACTATCTCTTCAAGATCGAGCAAATAACAAGGAGAAAAAAATCTTGGTGACTCTACATCTTTTTAGGATGTATTAATGACTATGATGGTAAATGCATCGATAATATTGTTATAGCTATAATGATACTTATGATAATGTGGTAGAGACCATGGTAGCATGATAGTGCGACAGCAGTGGTGAGAATAATAGATTGATAGCAGCTATATTTGTAGTGATAATATGATGATAACAATAATAGTCATAGACATTATTGTAAAGATGATAGCAATAGTGGTGATGGAGATGATAGTAGTAGTTATAGTAGTGATGATAGTAGTGGAGATGATGATGGTGGAGACGAGATAGAGATGGTGATGGAGAGTGGAGACGATAAAAGTAGTGTTAATGTGGTCATAAAAAAATAAATTCTTATTTTAACACAGTACAAACTTAAACTCCAATCATGGTAAATTTTTTAATATTTAACTAGAGTTCTATATATCTGAATAATCTTTATAGTCATGCTTCACAAGTAAAATAGGTTGGATCATATTAAAATAGTATGATTGATTAATAAAGAAAAGAAGAATATAAAAAAAAATTAGATAGAAGATACTTTAACCATAGACAATATGGTTATGACCATGATGGTGGTGGCGGCAGTGTCATAGAGGTTATACTAGCACGATGGCATGACAGAAGTGATAAGGATGGCATATTGGCAATGATAATATTTGTAGAGATAATATGATCATAGCATTAGTGGTTATGATAGCAAAGATGGTAGCAAAAGTGATGATGAAGATGACAATGGTGCCTATAATGATAATGATAGTGATGGTGGAGATGATAATAGTAGTGGATATATGATGATGGGGATGGGATAGAGATGGCAGTAGAGACAATGGTAGAGCTGATAAAAGTAGTGTCGATGATGGTGGTAAAAAAAATAAATCTTTATTTTCAGTATATTTCTGTAAGGTTATGATCTCATCAATCAAGATTTTCTATAAGATATTTAATAAATTATTTTTATTAAAATAATAATTTTAAAATTTGTTAGAGAGTGAATGTTTGAGATGTGTAATAATATAAGTCATAAGTAAAAAGATTATTTGATATCTAGAATTAATATGAATAAGCATTGATATAGATAATAGATATACACGAATGTTAAATTGTAAAGAAAATAAAATTTAGTTTGAATAATTACAAAATTTTAGAAAATGAAAGACTGAAGCATTATAGTATCTTTTCTTCAAGATCGAGCCAATAATAAGGAGGAAAAAAATCTTTTGACTCTACATCCTTTTAGAGATGTGTCGGTGACTATGGTGATAAATGTATCGATAATGTGGTTATGGCTATAATGATATTGATGGTAATGTGGTAGAGACTATGGTAGCATAATAGTATGACAGAAGTTATAGTATGATAGATTGATAGCAGCTACATTTATAACGATAACATGATGATAACAGTAATAGTGACATACATTATTATAAAGATGATAGCAATAATGGTGATAGAGATTATAGTGGTAGCTATAGTAGTGATGATAGTAGTAATGAAGATGATAGTAATAGTGGCGATGATAATGGAGGGGATGAGATAGAGATAGTGGTGGAGAGCAAAGTTGATAAAAGTGGTGTTTATGTGGTGGTAAAAGAATAAATTTTATTCTAATATAATATGAACTTAAACTTCAATTATGATAAATTTTATGTTTAACTAAAGTTCTATATATCTGAATAATCTTTATAGTCATGTCTCACAAGCAAAATGGGCTTGATCATATTAAAATAATATGATTGGTTAATAAAGAAAAAGAAGAATATAAAAAAAAAGTAGACATAAGATACTTAAAATAGAAATATAGTTATAACCATGATGGTTGTGATAGTAGTATCATAGAGGCCATACTAGCACAATGGTATGACAGAAATAATAAGGATATCATATTGATGGTGACGACATTTATAGAGATAATATGATCATAATACTAGTAGTTATGATAGCAAAGATGGTAGTAAAAATGATGGTAAAGATAATAGTAGTGGCTATAGTGATGATGATTGCGGTGGCAGAGATGATGGTAGTAGTAGAGATATGATGGTGGAGATGGGATAAAGATAGCAGTAGAGACAATGATGAAGATGATAAAAGTGGTATCGTTGATGGTGGTAAAAAAATAAATCTTTATTTTGATATATTTTCTATAAAATTTTGATCTCATCAGTCAAGATTTTCTATAAGATATTTGATAGATCTATTTCTATTAAATAATTATTTTAAAATTTATTAGAGAGTGAATATTAGAAGTATACGATAATACATGTCATGAGTAAGAGGATTGTTTGATATCTAGAATTAATATGAATAAGCATTAATATGGGCAATAGATATACACAAATGTTAAATTTTAGAGGAAAAAATCTAGTTTGAATAATTATAAGAGTTTTAGAAAGTGAAAGACCAAAGTGCCATAGTATCCTCTCTTTAAGATCGAGTTAATAATAATATGAAAAAAATTTTTTGACTCCACATTCTTTTTAGGGATGTGTTAGTGATTGTGGTGGTAAATGTATCGATAATATGGTTATGGCCATGATGATATTGATGGCAATGTGATAGAGACCATAATAGCATGATAGTGCGATAGAAGTGATGAGGATGATAGATTGGGAGCACCTACATTTATAGTAATAACATAATGATAACAGTAATAGTAGTAGATATTATTATAAAGATGATAGCAATAGTGGTGATGGATATGACAATAATGGTTATAGTGGTGATGATAGTGATGGTGGAGATGATAGTAGTAGTGGAGATGATGATGGTGGGGATGAGATAGAGATGGTGGTGGAGAGCGGAGATGATTAAAGTGGTGTTAGTGTGGTGGTAAAAAAATAAATTTTATTTAATATAGTACAAACTTAAATTTCAATCATGATAAATTTTTTATGTTTAACTAGAGTTATATATATCTAAATAATCTTTATAGTCATATTTCACAAGCAAAATAGGTTTGGTCATATTAAGATAGTATAATTGATTAATAAAAAAATATAAAAAAAATTAGACAGAAGGTACTTTAACCATAGACAATATGATTATGATCGTGATGGTGGTGGTGGTAGTATCATAGAGGCCATATTAGCACAATGGTATGATAGAAGTGGTAAGAATAGCATATTGATAGCAACAACATTTGTAAAGACAATATGATGATAGTAGTAATAGTTATGATAGCAAAATGATAGTAAAAGTGATGGTAAAGATGATAGTGGTGGCTATGATGGTGATGATAGTGATGGTGGAGATGATGGTGGTAGTGGAGATATGATGGTGGAGATGGGATAGAGATAGAGGTGGAGATAATGGTGAAGATGATAAAAATGGTGTTAATGATAGTGGTAAAAAAAATAAATTCTTATTTTGGTATGATAAAAGTAAGAACTTAAACTTCAAGCATAATAAATCTTATATTTGACTAGAATTTTTATTTTTGAATGATGTTTATCATTATGTCTTATAGGTCAAATAGATTTGGTTATGTCCAAATAATATGATTAGTTAGCAAAAGAAAGAAGAATAGAAAAGAATTAGAGAGAAGATACTTTAACTATAGGTAATATAGTTATGACTATGATGATGGTGGTGATTATATGGTGGAGGTTGTTATAGCATGATAGTGTGATAGTAGTAAAGATGGCATTTGACACTAACAATATGTGTAGTGACAAACATGATGATAGCGATAGTGGTGGTGGATATAATGGCAATGATAATAGTAAAAATGATGGTAAAGATGATAGTAGTAGAACTATGATGGTGACGGTAATGATGGTGGAGATGACGATGATGGGGATGGATGGAGATGGTGGTGGAGACAATAGTGAAGATAATAAAAGTGGTGTTGATGATGGTTGTAAAAGAATAAATTTTATTTAATATAATAAAATAAAATTAAACTCCAAGCATGATAAATTTATGTTCAGGTAGAGCACTTATTTCTGAATGATCTTTATAGTCATGCCTCCTAAGCAAATAGATTTGTTCATGTTAAAATAGTATGATTGTTTAACAAAGAAAAAAAAATTGGACAGAGGATATTTAACTATAGATAATGTTGTTATGGTCATGATAGTGGCAGTGTGGTCCATGATAGCACGATAGTGTGACAGAAGTGGTGAGGATAGTATGTTGGCGTAGCAATATTTGTAGCTACAACATGATAATAGCAGTATTGGTGATGACATTATAGCAAGGACAATAGCAAAAGTAGCTATAAAGATGATTGTGATAGAGCTATGATGGTGGTCATAGTGGTAGTGAAGATGATAATAATAGCGGAGATGATGATGATGGGGATAGTATAGAGATGGTCATGGCGATAATAATGATGATAAAAGCGGTGTCAATGGTAGTGGTGCAATGAAATCTTATTTGAAAATAATAAAATAAGAGCCTAAATTTTATGTTTGACTAGAGTTCTCTATTTTTTAAATGATCTTTATGGTCATGTCTCATAGGCAAAACAGATTTGATCATATTTAAATAGTATGATTAGTTAACAAAGGAAAGAAGAATTGGATAGAAGACATTTTAACCATAGACAATATGGTTATGACTATTATGATAGTGGTGGAAGTGTGGCAGAGGCCATGGTAGCATGATAATATAACAAAAGTAGTGAGGATGGCATAGAGCCGCAACATTGGTAGTAACAACTTAGTGATAATAGTAATGGTGGTGAATACAATAGCAAAAGTGGCGGTGAAGATGATAGTGATAGCTCTAGTGGTGATGATAGTAACGATGGAGCTGATGGTGGTGGGGATAGTATAGAGATGGTCATGAAGACTAACAGTAGAGATGGTAAAAGTGATACCAGTGATGATCGTAAAAAAATAAATTTTATTTAAAATAGTAAAAGTAAGAACATACTTAAACTCCAAGCATGATAAATTTCATGTTCAATTAAAGTTCTCTATTTTCTGAATGATCTTTATAGAGTCATGTCTCATGGGCAACTAGTCATGTTAAAATAATATGATTAGTTAATAAAGAAAAGAAAATAGAAAAGAAGAATCGTATGGAAGATGCTCTAACTATAGAAAAAGTAAAATTATTTAGGACCTATTTGGATGGTTGAGCTCAAAATTTTATAGGATTTGTGGCCCAATCACCAAAATATAGAACTATAGATTGTGTTTGGCCTATTTTACAACTGTCTAGGATCACTTTTTGACCTCAACAAATTATTTTTTCTCCCAATAAAATTCAAGCTAGCCCACTCAAAAGGTGGTCCCAGACAATTGTATAATAGGTCAAATTCATCCTATAATTCTATATTTTTGGTGATTAGGCCATGAATCCTATATAATTTTAGTCCAACCATCTAAACATGCCCTTACAAGATTATAATTGCAATAGGATAATTCCTAGAAGGTCATGATCTCATCAATCAAGATTTGTTATAAAGATATTTAATAAATTTTTTTATTAAATAATTATTTAATATTTGTTAGAGAGTGAATGTTGGAGGTGCAGAATCACACATATTATTATGTTGGAAGATTGTTTGATATCCAGAATCAATATGAACAAGTATCAGTATAGATAATAGACATATATGAATATTAAAATTTAAAAAATAAAATGTAGTTTGAATAATTATAAAAATTTTAAAAAGTAAAAATTGAAATGCTATAGTTCTCTCTCTCCAAGACTGAGTCAATAATAAGGAGAAAATAAAAATCCTTCTTACCTATATCCCTTCTAATGATGTGCCAGTGATTATGGTGGTGAAAGTACTGACAATGTGGTTATGGTCACTGGGGGGTAGTGTAGTAAAGGCCATGCTGGGATGACGGTATGGTAAAGATGGTGAAGGTGGTGGATTGGTAGCAGTAATACTTGTACTGATAATGATAATAATAGCAGTAATAATAATGGAAATGATAATAAAGATGATGATAGTGGTGGTAGAAATGATAGCGATAGCTATTGAAAAGATAAACTTAGTTATTAATTAGATATTTTAGTAGGATAGTTTTGGATGCTAAATATGAAGATGTTATTTATTAGAATTAGTTAATTAAATGGAGATATTGGGTAGTTTTGAAGTTGCTATTTTGTTAGAATTAGTTGTTGCTCTATTTATCTATCTGATATTTTAGTTAAATTTCAAAGCTATATATATGATATATGATAGATAATATAATCAATCCACTAATGATAAAAGTCTCATTTTTTTCATTTCTTTCCACTTAATTAGTATTTTTATATTTTATTTTTATAATATTTAGCGTCCTCTCTTTTATCAATAGCTATGATAGTGGTGATAATGGTAGTAGAGATAATGATTATGGAGATTGGGTAAAGATAATGGTGGAGTCAATGGCGAAGCCAAAATAGATGGTGTTAGTGGTGGTGTTAAAGGATGCAAAATTTTATTTAAAATAGTGAAAGTAATTTTTTAGAATAATTAATATAATTTAAAATAAATAAAAGAATAATATTGAGCATATTTTTATTTGCTTTATCTAATTTATTTTCAAAATAAAAATAAAATAAAACTATGCCAAAGAGGTTATAAGCTTAATTATATATATATATATATATAT
>KE504654.1:157348-175214 GCA_000441515.1 Elaeis oleifera | reverse complement strand
TTGAATCGTTGCAACCTAACTTAAAATCAAACTTTATTTTTATGTGAAAATGTTTTACTATTACCCACTTATACAACGATGATGATACCCAACCTTCTTACATCCCTCACCACCTTTCATTCCAAGAATATTAAAATAATTAAAATACTTTGAACCTAAAATTTTAATGAGATAAATCAAAATATGAACAGGACTATGTGATTCATGGTAACAATTAATCCAATTTATGGTCACCTAGATCCAAGTGCTTGGAGTGACTTATTCTGGAATTTGAATTCACGGTAAGTTGGAATAACTCAACTAGTATCCTCCTTTTTCCATAAAAAAATAATAAGTCAAGCACATCAATCGAACATGATAAAAAAAATAGCTATTCCAAATGTCAAATTTGTTTGCTTCTCTATCATAAAATCATATATATTTATAAATTTTCTTTCATTTTTATTAGGATAAACTAATGAAAAATATCCAATTGAGTTTAAACTTAAAAATAGCTATCTATTTAAATTTTAAGTAAAAAATTCTCTCCATTTGAAATATAACTTAAAAGCAGATATCCAAATGGGATGAAATGACCCAATTATCCTTGCAGTTATAAAGCAACACTATACTATTATAAAATAATATTATATTATTATAAAACAGTACTGCATTATTATAAAATAGTACTGTACTATTACAAAATACTACTACATTAGTATAAAATTATATTATACTATTATAAAGCAATACTGCATTGTTGTAAAGTAATACTACGTTATGATAATGTAATACTACCTTATTGTAAAGGAACACTGTACTAATATAATACAATAAAGCAACACTGTATTATTATAAAGAATACTACATTATATAATATAGTGCTATTTTATTGTAAAAAAATATTACACTAATATAATATAATAAATAATACTATATTATTATAAAAGAATACTATACTAAATAATGTAATATTATTTTATTGTAAAAAAATATTGTACTATGATAATATAATACTGCAGTATTTTTAAGGATATAAAGGTATAAAAATATAAGAATAATTTCAGTCAAAAATAGATAGTTATTTTAATTATATTTAGAATGGATAATTATTTTATATAAATTTATATGAAAATTATTTTAAGTTGAAATAAATTAAAATTTATCTTAATTCTCTATTTTCACTATCACAACTAAATGATGGAAAAGGCCATTGGAGCCCATTTATTTGGCGTCCCTTTCAGGTCTCCAATCATCCGCAACCAGTCGACACAGAATTTAATATCACAATCCAACTTGCTTTGAACTTTCTCCATATCCTAAACCACACGCAACACGCCTTGGTAAAAATGACACTCTAATATCTGCAAAAGCCTTCTAACCCCTCCGAAGAAACCCACACGATCCACCTAAAAGACCTTCCCATATGGCCTCATCAACCTCCCTTCCTCTCCTCCTCCTCCTCAGCCTAAGCCTCTCCCATGCCGCCACCTTTGACATCAACCAGTGCCCTACACCGTCTGGGCCGCCAACTCGACCGAGGCCAGAACTGGACCCTCGAAGGCGAGCCCGGCACCCCCAACGGCCGCATCTGGGCTCGCACAGGCTGCTCCTTCGACAGCAAAGGCCCCGGGTACTGCGACACCGGCGACTGCGGTGGCCTCCTCGCCTGCCACTCTCCCGGCTCCCCGCCGAACACCAACGCCGAATTCGCCCTCAACCAATACGATGACCTGGACTACTTCGACATCTCCCTCATCAACGGCTTCAACGTGCCCATGGAATTCGGTCCCAAGTCCGGGAGCTGCCGCGGGATCCGGTGCTCCGCTGACATCGTCGCCCCGACCGGCTGAAGGCGCCGGGGGGTTGTCACAACCCGGGCACGGTGTTCAAGACTGATCAGTACTGCTGCATCTCCGGGAGATGCGGGCCGACCAACTTCTCCCAGTTCGTCAAGAGGAACTGTCCGACATCTTACAGCTTCCCGTTCGATGATCCGACGAGCACTTTCACTTGTCCTGGTGGGACCAACTACAAGGTTGTGTTCCGCCCTCAAGAGAGTGGGCATGTCTCCATCTGATTCACTTCATTCCCCATTGTAACAATAGGAGACAAGAAGATCCAAAGTAGGAATTATGCTATGGATGAGTCTCACCAAATATTTCCCATGCTGATTGATTGAATCACGGATTGCCAAACCAGTGCTAAATTCCATTTTTTGAGTCATGGTTCTGGAAACATCGTGGTCCTCATTCTTCTGGAATTTTAATTCCTCACTATTAGGAACTGGTGGAAGGGATGAATGCGTTCGCACTAGTGAGTTCAACGTTTTTCAAATGAATTCTGTATTAGAAGTGGAATTTCAATGAGATATTTCATACTTTTAGAGAATCAAAATTGGATATTTTCTTATTAATTTGTCGAAAATGTATTTGCATGTCCTCCATTAAGTACAACTACTTCCATTTTACTTCTGCTGGATTACCTCGGCCTAGGGAATGACTTCCTAAAATAATATAGAAGTGTTGCTATTGAAAATCAAATTTTGATAACATAGAATTGTGCTAGCTAGCATTGTCAAAATAAAAATACTAAGTGCTCCATAATGGAATCACCAAATATTATGTTTAATGGAATTTCCAAGAAAAACGATAGATATACCCCTATAGTTTTGCAAATGAAAGAAATTATATTCTTCTTTAATCCAAGTATAATACATGGTAGACTTTGAAATTCATGTTTAGCCCCATGATTATATTTCGATACAACCTGGCTAGATAACTTATACTGGTTGACTATGAATACATCAAAGAAAATCTCATGGTTGTCCTGCTTATGCCTACAAGACTACAATGTTAAGTGTAGATACACATATATGGTATATGTGTGTATATATATTTGCATTCATGATTAGCACAACATATGTATCTCTCAGCTGAACAGCAAGAAGAGGTTTTACCTTCAACAGTGCAACGACTCAGTTGATTGGGGAAGCAGCATAGAGATAGGAAAGACTACTTTCGAATATGTGCCTTTGTAATTAGAAGCTTTATAAAGGCTTGCTCAATGCAGAAATTCTCTTGGACCTATTCTCGATCACCATGACAGGAAGAAGAGGCACAAGATCATTATCAACATTATCTCTTAACTTTTACCCAAGTTCATTGAGTGATTTTCGCTTATGAACAAGTAAATTTGATCTCTTCATATAAGCATTATATATAAGCTTATGAACAATTCCATTTTTTTAGACCACCTCCCGGCCAAGTCCTAAGATGTAGTTAGGCAGCTATTACTAACGACTGGATGGAAACTAGTCTTCTTGTTTAAATATGATACCCTTTTGTAATCCTGAACTCTCTTCATCTATCATTCTATGGATCATAACTTGCTTGTTGTGGGGAATGATTTTATATCCTAGTTTTGGTCCACAACTTTGGCCAAAATCTTCCCCTGTATATTGCATGACTCTGAACATTATTACCTTTCTGATGCTCATAAAAATGATTTTTTATCAATTGAGGAAAATGAACCATATGCTTTTTTTGGTAAGTAAACCATTTGCTTTCATTGCAATATTTATTATAATTGGTGAATCCATTGTTATGTACAAGTCTTCTCAGTGTCTATTTTCATCCTCCACACTTTGAAGCCTTCTATATTGAGTGTTCACCAAGGTCTTTGTAAAGATAAAAATTTCCATTGACTTTAGAAGTTCCTATACGTTGATGTTGTACATCATCATTAACAATATGATTATCAATTTGTACGCCCCATATTTAGAACATTCATTTCTTATGGAATCCATTCATTTTACGGGTACTTGATGTGTTGATTAATTGAAAAAATTTTCTTTTGGTTCTTAGGTATTTTAAATGTTTTATATTATCATTTAAGCTGTTAGACTGCTGATTGCGTAAGCACTTTCAGTTTGCAATACAATGTGATTGTTTGATGGATTCATGTTAATTTTGACATTATCTGTAATGTAGGTAAAGTGTGACATCCATATTATTGCCAGTCAGTGTTAGAAAATGGTGGATAGAACTGTTATTATGTGTTTGCTTGTACATTTGATCCATTATTTGTTGTTTTTAACTTAAGTCTTATTTCCAACCTCATGCCTTCTTAACTTGTTTAGTCCTTGTTGTTTGACATGTCTTCTCTTCTCATTTTGTTACTATGCCCTTAAATCACCAACAATGTCGGAATTATTGAAGGCTTTTCCATCTGTGATGGCAACTTTGTTGAGGTCTACAATGATGAAAATCAAGAAGGTATAATTGGAGTTAGATTTTAAGATGAATTAGATTGTAAATTTACATATATAAAGAAGTTCAAAATATGCTCAATTTAATGATCAGCTTATGCTTATAAAGATTCTTCATCTTTAAAGGAATAGATACAATATAAAACTCAAATTTCACTTTAGGCCATTAAATTATGATATCAGCATCGAACTGAAATTCCATATTGTCGATTAAGTAATCAAACAAGTTTGATCTAAGGTGAAATGCTGATTTAGGCAGGTCTGATTTGGTTCCCATAATCTTTAGGCAGGAATCCTCTAACAAGTTTCCCTTACAGATTTTTGCAGTTTTGCAAATGAGGTTACTGGGAGTTCTTTTTCTTTTTGTTTTGTTTTTTTTTTGAGAACAGACAGACAGACACACACACAGACACAGAGAGAGAGACAGAGAGAGAGGAGAAGAAGGGCTAAAAAGTTCTCTTTTCTTCGGTTTGCGACTCATGTTAGGAAGGCAATCGTTGCTCCTTATAAGTCTTCTTGATGTTAGCGGAAGAGGATTCATAAAGCTAACCCCATATATATGGGTGAAAGTATGCTCAAGTATGCTCTTTGTTGCTTTTTTAAGTTGCAAAGGCTATACGTTAGAAAACTGAAAGCTTGCAGCAGTCCATTTCCTCCATTGAAAGAGTTGATAACGAAGGAGCATCCGTGTCTCTCTTTTCTGTAACTGCAATCCAGCAGGAGTTTTTCTCGATTTAGTTCCAGTTTATGTTGTTTTAATTGTATGGAAATTCTTTCGCATCCTTACGGCACTCTATTTGTTCTTGCAGCTTTTCAGGATGCTGTTACAAGAGGTTTCTTACTGGATACAGCACGTAACATTGTTGAATACATTGAAGTAATATCGAAATTCTCAAAAGTGAAGTTCTTGAAGCTGTTCAGAACGATTCTGCATTTAGTTACTTTTCAAGATATCCCTGAAATTTACCATTTTTTCTCAAAATTTGATCTGTAAGCAAATGCAACTTTTTATCAATAGATTCTGTCTCATTTATCTGCAATAAGTTCATTTTCTTATGGTATAAATAAATCAAACAACTTATTCCTCAAGAAAATAATTCAAACAACTTGTTGTATTAACAGGTCTGGATAAACTTGGTCCCTGAATCACTGTGCAGACTCATAGTCAGCTGACATATGTAAATATATATTTCCAAGGACAAATAAATATATAATTGTTGATATTTTTACTTCATGAGATCTAACTTGTTGTCCTCTCACATCCAGGAGATATTCATTGAACTCAGTTTGGAAGATCTGAAAAAGATTGCTTGCCATTATGGATTTGAAATGGAGTACCTACAATTAATCTTTAAGGTAATGGCTTTAGAAAGTTTCGGTAATTCATGTGTTCCATGTATTTGTTCCATGAACCATGGATACAGAAAATCATTAATCTGACGACCTATACTGCAAATCTCGATCAATGGTGCAAGTAAGCCTGTTATCTTTTTGGTTAGTTTTCAGGCTTACGTGTTCCTTGATACATTGTAATTGCAGACCTGTATTTGTCAATATCCATTCCACCTCATATAACAATTATTTTAATCTGGAGCACACCCATACTTTGCTGACAGCTAAATTGAGAAAAGTTTAAGAACTAAAGCACATCTGCATACTATACGATCATATGGAATCAAAACGGAGCTCTCCTTATTCTGCTAACTCATAGAAAAGTGGTAATGGGTGCTATCGAGATCCTGTGCTTTTGTTTATGAAATTCTCCATGACCCTTGAGCTAGACTGTACAGCTGACAGGAATAACCTGCACTTAACCCCATCATGATGCTGAGCACACCCGCATAAACTGAAGTTTATATTATGGAAGTTTAGATCAGCTATTGTGCAATGTTATTGTAACGAGCAAATATCTCATTGCTGCTTCTGACTTGCAGAATCCATATACCTTGCAGACTTTTGGACAATGAAGAAGAAACTAGTGAAGCAAAGTTATTGTTCTTGGTGAGCTATAGGTGTGCCATTAGCTTTATTGTAAAAGCAACCGACCACATAGAAGTGCTAGCTTTAATTATGCTATCTGATCATAGATGCAGGTTAGCCTTGGAAATGAAGTGGCAAAAGGACTGATGGTGGACTGGTGGATACATGAAAACTGTACTTATTTGGCCACTGTGAATACTTTAACTTGGTACACCATCCATCTATGTTCTTTTTTTCTTTAATTGTGAACTTGAAATATTACAGGTTATGAATTCTATCTGGAGACAATTCATTTGGTTAAAAAATCATGGTTAGATTTATTAAGACATCGCTACTCTACATATATTTGTGGTTTAAACCATCATCTTACTTGAATATTATCTGTAATCACTGCAAGTCCATCGTAAGGCCGCAGTGCAAAGTATTTCAACCAATGTTGCAGAATGAAATCGCACACCTAAAAACAGAATTGATATATAGATATGCTACATCAGAGAGACTGATTCATGATATCCTGATTCTGCAAGCTAACAGCATAATTCTGGAAAAGATCTCCAAAACAATCATATCATTTCAAACTGCACCAGTGTTTTCTTAATACTAGTTGTTTAGCTTATATTTTATTTTATTTATTTATTTATTTTGTGCAGGATCAGGGGTGATCCAAAATGACCCATAGATGAGTATGGGTTGAGAGATCTTGACCTGGTGCTGGGTCTTGAGTCCAGGTTTTCATATGTTATTATCGATAATCTATCTGATCCAAACTTGAATCGTTGCAACCCTAACTTAAAATCAAACTTTATTTTTATGTGAAAATGTTTTACTATTACCCACTTATACAACGATGATGATACCCCAACCTTCTTACATCCCTCACCCACCTTTCATTCCAACAACCAAAGAAGGCATGATCCCAAGGAATGTCAAATGATTACTCAAGCAACAAAAAAAAAAAAATAACATGATTAGCACAGAAAAACTGTCATGCATATATCATGGATGCTACTTCCACATTCCGGATTGTAATATTTAGTTCAACCTTTTACCAATCAGTTCAGGCATGATTTTAGCTATTCCTAACTGTTAACAGAACGAACATCCCAATCATATAGAACAAAAATTAAGCGGTCAATATAAGCTCTCATTCAATTTTTTTTCCACCGTCATTACAAAATCCTCATCACGAAAGATTGCTGACCATATCCAACCCACCTCCAAAATAGTAGAGTTCCGCTTCACATGAGAACCTGCTGTCTTTGTAGAGATGAACTAGACTCAGATAAATAGCATAACCAACTCATGACATGCCAGCTATTGCCTTCCAAATTCCAATCAGGTCCATCACATGAAGGTAATCCGTTATACCATGGAGTGCACATCACAAAAGAAAGTCTTAAAAGTAATGCTTGGGTACAGAGATCGGTCAAGGATCCTAAACATGGGAATAGGAGTATCTATACTGAAATCATTCATAGAATCCATAAAAATGGCCAGCCAAATTTTGCAAGCGATCTGCAAGAAAGAATTGCACAAAGGAAAATAGGGATACAAAAAAACTCCTAGAATTGGCAAAGCTAGCAGCATAATTAACAATAGTACAATCATAAACCAAATCATTTCAGATATGCAACGGTGAATAGAGACTCACCTTGATAAATTACAAGACCTCAAACTATTGAGCAATAAAAATCAACTGGTTTTTCCCAGAGATTTTTGATGGAGGCAATGTCCCAAACACAATGTCCCATAGTTTAGAAGTTATCCCAAAACCATTGTTCTGAACTCTGAAGTGGTGGCTCATATGATACAGCTGGTAGACAAGCAATTTATTATTAGCATACCACAAAGATCGGAAACTGTTTGTGAGATTCTAAATGATTACTCACAGTTCTTTTACCTTGAGATTTCTAGCTGGATTTTTGGATGGCTGTCCATGGTGAAGATAATAGTGAGTGCAATCATACATAACATAACCCAAAAGACCACCTCCAAATAAGGCAGGGGCAGTGGATGGGGTTGCAAAAAGTTTAACCAGATTCCACAACTGAAAGACAATGCATGTAAAATCAGTAGCTTTTAGCTACTAGTTAAACTTCTATATTTCAGGGATTGGTGTTATTATCTTTTAAAAAAAGTCATGTTTCACATTGCTGCAAAAAGAATTGCCTGGTTAATTGTTCCCAGGATCCTAATCAGTCTGTTATAAGCATCTGCTTCAAATATTTGATAAAAATTATGATCACATTTTTAAATTTAGAAAATATAATACGATGCAGTCATGATTATGTGCATCAGTAACAAGGGACATGCTTATAAACTCATGAAAAAGAAGAGTTTCTAATTCTTACTAGCCAGGTAAAGAGATTGGAATGTATTCACTTACCGGCACACAAAGAATAGCTGCGGCAGCAGGAGGGAAACAAGGCGGAGTCCATCCATAGGGTGCTTATGATGGCATCCATGTAGAAGATAATGTGCTGTATTTGCCCTGTAGAAAAATTTCAAAATCTTCTTAACATATATCTTTAGTTCATTTTAGTAGGGCAAAAGAGATCAGACTAGGGCTATTAATTAAAAACTATAGTGAAAATGAAACCTACCAGTAAGTTTTGTTTTCATGTGGAAAAGGAAGCGATGGACAGTATATTCAATCAGTGTCCACACAAAGACTCCAGTCCCAACCATCATAGCTACTTCAGGGATTGTATGGCCCATTCTCATAGACATGGTCACAGACCAGCAGACAACTGGCAGCCATATGGCTGGAATCGCCCACCATGCAGTGCATGTTAGGAACTAATAGTTGGAAATACAGGGGTTAGAAGCCAGTAGCAAATGCATCTCACTCACTTAAGACAATGTAATAATACCTCCAAGAAGTCATTTGCAAAAAATCGCGGGCCTTCCTTGCTAACAATAGGTTGGTGAACCCATTCCTGGTAAGCTTCCCCAAGATGACCGACCTTTAAATTTTGCAAGAAACAAGCTTTTAATTAATCCATAAGCATTTATAACTGAAGGGCTATAGTAAGGAATAAGGTTCGGATTATGGGATAGTATAGATGAACAGGAGTAGAATTTCACAGAAAAGAAAGTATAACTGTAAAATAAAAATAGAAGCATGATTTGCAATTGAGAAAAATATAGATGAGGTGAGGTTCAAACATGTTATATATGTTATATTATATAGGATCACAGCACAGATTGCTAGATTTTTATGCATCTCTCATGGTCTTTAGTTGTTCATGCCTAAGGATGCAAAAGGAATAGGTGTCCCAACACCACTCCCAAGCCCAACCCAAAACATAAAATCATGGTTGGATTGACCCTAAAATGAGTTTGAGGTCAGATTTGGATCTTCTTTCTCTGACCCAACCCAGATTCCATCCTATCCTGCATGATAAACAGACTCTATTAGTTTAATTGGCTAACAAACCTTACACAGCCCAGTTATAACCCTACCACCGAGCCATATATTCAAATATCGTACAGTTAAATACACAGTCAACTTGTGTTATGCTAAAATGAGGTTGACACTCATAACTATATCATACTATTACAATTATCACTGAGAGATTGACCTGATTATTGCTCCTCAGTAGACTAAAGATAGAACAGCAATATTGCTAATTACTTATATAGTAGATTACCTTATTTATTGCAAATTATATCAGTATTCAGTTATAGTGCAAAATGCTCTGATAGGTTATATAAAATACATAGTTGTACGCACATAAAATATTTTTCTTATACCTACAGGAGATTTGTAATAGAATCTCATCAATAATTGTTGTCAACTACAAGTTATTTGCCAAAAAGCTAAAAATCCTAAACAATCTCAATCAAGCTCCAAAAATATGGGGCTGGGCTTGGATCTAGATGGACCTGACCCAACATATTATCCCATTAGATTTTTAAAATTGAACAATCATGTTGAAGCAACCCAATATGGGTTAGGTCAAGATATTAAACCTAAATCTAATGAGGCTAGATTGAATTTAGCAAATCCCCAATCCAACCAAACCCATTCTTAGTCAAAACACCGTAGCAGGGAAGATGGGATCATACTCTTAAATCATCAGTTCAACGATAGCTGAAAAGCAAGAACATGCTACAGCAAGCTTCTATCTTTATCTTTGTCTTGATATTATAATAATATTGCTACGAAAAACAATTGAAGATATCGGCAAGGAAATGCCATTTAAGGTGAAAGAAAAAGATGATTACAAGTTTTATTTACCTGAAAGACGAGAGGCTTACTCAAGTCTACTGTGAACTTCTGTGCAACCATTTTGGGCACTTTAAATACACTGCAATAGTAGAATACATAAATATGTACCATGAGATAAACAGCATGAAGAAACTGTTGCACAGAAAATCAAGCGAGACAAAACAAGAAGCATGAAACAACTAGTCACAAAAAGTCAAATGAAGACAAGCAAGGAGCATGAAACAAAAAGTGAGAAAAGTGTGAACCATCATGTATAATTTCAGCCACATTTCCCATATATCCTTATTATAAGGCCGGAAAGTTCAAAACAGGACGTCATTACTAAAGGATGGTACAACTAATCACTTTTTGAAGAAAAGCATACAGCTCAAAGGTTTTGTAAGGTCATCAATCACTAACCCCAATGATACAAAACCCACAAATCCAGCAGTTTCTTTGAATGCACTCGGATACGCAATGCATTTTAGAAAGCAACCACTTAGGCATGAAAAAGGGAAGCCTGGAAAAGGCAGTTTGCTGCTGTGGGGCCTTTCAGCCACTGCCAGGCCAATACAAAATAACAAATTAACCTAAAATGAAGTGAGCAAACAATCCAAACACCTCAATTGACATAAAAGCAAAATTACAATCTAATCACCTCTAGACTCGTGGAAAAATCCTAGACTTCAAACTAATGAACACATCTTACATTTTCAGATCATCAAACTGTCCCTTCAAGTGTGATACAGGCTAAAATACATATCCAACACAATGTAAGGCAGACCTTCACTCAATTTATAACCATTTTCTTACAAGAAATATACTCCTACTTGGTAGCAAAAGGGGGAAGAAATTTTGATGTACCAATCATACAAAATTCTAATTTTTGTTCAACGGCACTAGTAGCTCACATCGAAATCACAAACCAAAATTTCCTAAACACCAAAAAAGGCTAAAACAAGTCTCCAGTTAAGGGAACAAAAAACTGGTCCAATTTTTGGCCCAAAAGAACTCACAATACGATGAACAAAGAAGTGATAAAAATCCGATCTTTTGTATGCTAAGCTCATCTATATTCCAAAAACCCAACAATGTGGCTACTAAAACCATTTCCGAAACCAAATCGACACATTCGAAACATTTAAAGAACAAAAGATCTGCACAAACTCCACGAGAAAAACCGCGAAAAACGACAGATCTACGAATCCAAACCACAGTTCCATATGAAAACTAAAGAGATGGCAAGGAACGAACATGAGGAATTCCGCACGATCTGGAAACCCTAACAGTCGCCTCCGCCGACGGCCGCTCTTCTTCTACGGGTGCACAGCGCGCTCGGAGAAGAAGAAGGAGAGAGAGAAAGCGAAATAGGCGTGTTTTTCCCTCCTTTGGCCTAATTTTCCGCCAATTTCGCTGGCTCGCTGTGGCCGCTTCAGGAAGCGAGTACTTACCGTCAAAGTTAGACGGAATATTCGGGTGCCAGCTCAGCAGCAATCTGGACTTTAGCGACCGCCAGCCAAGCTTTCAGAATCCAATGCCGTTAGCTTCCGTACGTGAATCTGCCAATATCTTTATATAAGATATTGTCATTAAATCTGTGTATTAGTTTAGAAAGTTTTTTTAAGATAGCTTTGAAAGTTAATAAATAAATATTTTATAAGAGGAAAATTGATTAAATGAGTTTTAAGTAGGAATGGTAATTGGATCATATCGGATCATAAATCAATACGAATCAGATCAGAAAATCATCAATTCAAATTCGATCTATTTATTAAATAGATCAAAAATTCAAATCTGAATCCGATCTGTTTATTAAACAGATAATCCGATTCGATCTATTTAATCTATTTATTAAATAAATTAAATTAAATTAAACGAATTAAACAAGTTAAACAGATCGGGTTAAATAGATCAGAAACAGGTTAAACAGATTTTAAACAGATGAAACGGATCTTAAATAGGTTAAACATGTTAAACAGGTCGGGTTAAATGGATCATAAATAAGTTAAATATGTTAAACTGGTTAAATGAGTTATCTGACTCAACCCGATCCGAATATTAAATAGATTAAACGAATCAGATATCTAAATCTAAATCCGATCCAATTATTAAACGGATTAAACAGGTCGATCTATTTACAACCCAAATTCATTTAGCCTAAATCTAAACTTGTTTATGGTGGGTCAAACACGGATTGGGTTGGCGGGTCGGGTCATATTTTGCCAGCCCTAATTTTAAGGTTGTTTCTATTTTGATCCGATCAATTCAGAGAGGAAAGCTTTGAAGATTAGGACTGAAACCTGATCGAATATAAATTGGATATCAGTATATCTATATCCATATTTATTTATTTGATAAATATAGATACAGATATTAGTTAGATGCAAAAATTTATATTTATATTTATTTTAAACAGATACGGATATAAATCGAATACAAAATTATGGATATAAATATTGATATAAGTCGGATAATTAAACTTTATAATCATAGATTTAAATATATTTTTAAGTAGATGTTACATCAAGATTCTAGTGTGTTGATATGGTTGTATATTTTCTTTATAAGTTAATAGGTGCTATATAAAATTGAATAGGATTATAAGTAGAATCGGATATTCGGATAAGGATATGATAGTCATCTATTTATATCCATATCCATTTTTTTTTATGGATATGGATATGAATACACATACTAGTTGGATGTTTAAATTTTGTTCATATCTGAATAGTTTTAGATACAAAAATAGATTCGAATGGATATTATCCACTTCACTTTCACCCCCACTGAAGATGAAAAGGTTGCCGATGCTTTACCGGAGATGATTAGTTCTTAATGTGATCCGTGATGGAATAGGCTTAGAACAAATAAGTATCCATTTTTTTTGCTAAGATGGAGTATCCATACAATTTTAGTATGAATACATCCAAGAAGATCGAAAAGCAAAATATCACTAGGGTTGAAAATGAGCTCAGGCTGGCCCGATGGGCATCGGGCCACCCCAACTGCGGGTTGGGCTTCGGACCAAGCCTAAACAAAATCAAGCTAGATTTGGGCTTAGATATAAAGCCTATTTTATTTTGGTCGGGCCAATGCCCTAGCCCGACTACAAGCCTGGGCCAAGCCCAAATGCAAGCCCGACGACCTCCTTAACCAAGCTGAGGCCATAGTTGACATCCTCGAGTGTCTTTTCATCATCTTCTCTACCATAGCCACCACCTTTATGATCTAGGAGAACAACATGGAGGACGGTGGGAAGAAGAGCTAGCCGTCGCTAGAGAGCATGATGTCGTCGTCCGAATGGCTCCCCTTCGAATCCCATTCAAAATCTCCTTCATGATACCTGCCTTCCCCACCTTCAGCCTCTTATGCAGCTGTATCCCCTCACTCAACCTCTTCAACTCCTCCATCGAAATTGTTAGCTCCACAACCATTGGCACTACTTCCTTCGAAGCCTTTGTTTTGCTTCTCCTGGTCCTTCTTTCTGTTCCACAGATAATGGGACCTCGTGATGATGGCCTTGGATCTAGTTTCAGAGACCTGGTGCTCCAGCTCGAATCGATGGAGCTAGAGTTGGTCAGGGGCGGATGGTGGACTTGGTGGAGTCATCGATAAGGTAGCCAAGGCTTCGAAGCTTCTCGAAGATCCTCTGGATGGTGGATTTGGCTAGGGTTTCATTGGCAAGCATGAAAGCAGAGGAGATTTGGAGATAGAATTTGGGGATTTAGGGTTTGAAAGAGTAAGGATGGTTTGGGAGAGGAGGGTGGGAGAAATGGTAGTGGGAGAGGAGGGTGGGAGAAATGGTAGCCATGGGGAGTCTGATGGCATTTTAGGAGAGAGAAGTGGAAGGTGAGAGAGAGGGAGAGATATATCTAAGAAGAACAAAGTAAGCAGAGAACTTGTTACTTAGTGTCGATGGAGAAGGGAAGGATAAGGGGTTCAGGCTGGGTCTTGAGCTCGAGCTCGAACTTGGACCGGCCCGATTGGGTTCGGACTGGGCTCGAGCTTGGGCGTCGGGCTCGGGCCTTAAATGTTAAAATATTTTTGGGCCTCAGCCCAGTTTAAAGTCTGAAAAATATTTCGGACCAGGCTCGGGTAGGGTGTGGCCTGATCCGACTTGGATCAGTCCATTTCCAATCCTAAATATCACGAAGAGGTTCAGGAGCAGTTACCTCGTCAGTCCACAAAACATTGCTTAAGTGCTCTGCAATAAAAGATAAGACCTGATCTGCAGCACTATTTGCCTCCCCATAGACGTATTGAATATCCATAAATGCAGCCCTCTTAGTACTCTCCAGATTCAGCCGGCAGAGGGTGTGGGATCCTTTCTTAGATGGCCCCACATCTAGCTCAAAACTATGGCTGAGTCACTCTCGATAATAAGAAAGATGATCCTAGAGTTAGCCTCGCAAAGACGATACCAATCCAAGCTATCTGTAACTCTGCTTTTGGGACAGTGAGCTCAAAAAGGTGACTACCACCAGCGACAATAAATTTGGAATCCAGTCCATGGATGATAAAACTAGCTTCACCACTGCTAACAACCACACTGCCATCAAAGTTGACCTTAAGGTAGGTTGGGGATGGAGGCTCCCAGGTGATAAAGATCTGTTGGGATGCCACATGAGCAGAAGGGGGCTCCAGATGTCCGACAACCCAATGGTCAGATCTATCGATGTTAGGTGGGTAAACTCTGAAATCTGACTCAAAGCTCTCTCTAGAACAAATCTAGCAGGATCTCTTTCTAAGTTGAACACCAAGCTATCCTAGATAACTAGATACGATAGGCAATATAAATAGCCTAAACACCGCCCTGTCTGGATGCATCGGACTGTGTGCTTTGTCTTAAGAGACCAAGGAATGCCACTACCAGTTACTTAAGCTAGTCACCACCCAAGGTAAATCCTACCATCCACCAAATATACCTAGCTCTAGAGCACAAAACAGTACACGCCCTGTAGTCGCCTCCTCCAACTGGCACCATAGACAGATGAGTGGAAGGTCAACCCCTCTATCCCTCAAAACTATCCTGGTAGGGAGATGATCCCAAGCCACCTTCCACGAAAACAAAGTTATCCCCCAAATCTTCAAATCTGTGCTATCAAAATGCCTGGCTGGTTTCTCCCGATACATGCCATAGAGATCTGCCCCCCTCACCCTCATGGCTGCCATGAAAGGGAACTCCAAACCCTAACATCATGGCTACCATGAAAGAAACTATTAGGGATAACACTTTCTTTACCAAAGGGGCGCCAAAGAGCCAAGAAACCCCATCCACATGCCAACTCCTGCCATTTGAGCTAAACAAATTGCAAATCTACATAGACTCCCCAGCCTCCACACTGATGAATGTAGGCCATCTACTTAAGAGAAGGTCGGCAAGCCAAGAATCATGAACAAAATCAACTATTTGACCATTCCCAACTAGCCATCTCACTCGAGCCAATACCTTAAGGGTGAGGCCATATATCTCCCTCCACATAAATGAACAACTTTAACTCAGATGGATGTCTGTACCAAAGGTTCATAGGCCATATCTAGCCCTCATCATCAAACTCCATAAACTCGTCGATCGTAAAAGGAACTTGATAGTATGCCTAGCCAACAAGACCTCACGCCTCGCCACCAATGACTAAATATTGAGACCCCCATCTCTGATCGGCTGATAGACTATATCCCACATAACCAGGTGCACTCCATTAGTGTGCTCATGCGAGCCCCATATGAAACCCCTGAAGTATTGCTCAAGCTTTGCTAGATAGTCTTTGGCATAATATTGTTCAACAGAAGGTAGACATGCATTGAGCTGAGGATGGAGTTGACTAGAGTCGAATACCCATCATGGACAGAGATCTAGTTTGCCAGCCCTCGTCCACTCCTATACTATTGGCACCATTCTTGAACAATTTGCCCTTCTCGATCGGCACCCCATGATGGAAAACCCCAAATAGTGCCAAGTGCTGCTCTGCTCTGTTATCCCTAACCTATCTCAGATCACCTATCTCAACTGGGCCTTTATTCTCAGACTAAACATGATAGTGGACTTGCTAAGATTCACCTTCTGTTCTGAGGTAAGACAATAACCCTTCATAATGCTCGTGAAGTAGACCACATTCTGGATAGTTGTCCGGCCGACCAATAAGCAGTCATCTGTAAACAATAAATGTGAAATTGACTAGGCCCTAGAAGCTAGTAAGTAGGGATTGAAACCCGGCCCCTGAGAGATAACATGCAGAGCTTGGGATAGAGCATTAGCACAAATAATAAAAAGATAGAGTGAAAAAGGATAACCTTAGTGAAGCTCCACCATCGACTGGAAGAAATCTGTGGGGGTCCCATTCACTAAAATAGCAATGGTCGGTTTGCAAACACACACTATTGTTTAGCTAATCCATCGACTGTGGAAAGAAACCAAAAGTAGTGAGAGCCTCTTCTAGAAAGTACCAATTTATGCAGTCGTAAGCTCTCTCAATATCAAGCTTGACCACCATGAGATTGTGCTAGATCGATTCTATGTGAAGATCATGCATGAGCTCCTGCACCAGCAAAACATTGTTGGTGATGCTATACCATCGACAAAAGCTCCCTGCTCCAGGCAAATAAGGTGGGAAAAGAGAGGCTTCATCCTCCCAACAATTAACTTGGCACAAATCTAGTACAGGATAGTGCACAAATTGATAGGTCTATAATGACTCAACTTAGATGCATCCTATCTCTTGGGCAGCAAAGTAACATACGTCATCTTTCATAGATCTGGCATCCCACCTGTAGTGAAAAACTCTGGCACAACCACCACCACCTTCGTCTGAAAGACTAGCCAATACCTCACTACAAGAAATCTGATTTTTTACAACAAAATTTTTCATCGCTAAAGATAAATTTTTATCGCTAAAATTATTAGCGATGAAAATTTTTGTTGCTAAAAATTTATAGAGAAAGCCTCGTAGTAAAGATCTTAGTAATGAAAAATTTTATTCATTGTCAAAGTAGTCAACCACGATGAAAAAGTTCGCAGTATTAGCGACGAAATATTTTCATCGCAAAAGCTTAAACTTTTATCGCTAAATTTATGATAAAAAATATTTTACCATCAAAAATGAATATTATTATTTATAATTTTATTATTATTTTTTTTAATTTAACGATAAAAATAAATTTATCATAAAATTTAGTGACGAAAAAAAATTTCATCGCTAATTTAGTAATGAAATATGAAATTTCATCGCTAAATTTATAATGAAAAAAAAATTCAATCATAATTTTTGCGATGAAAAAAAATTTCATCACAACTTTTGTGATGAAAGAAAAATTTTATCACAATTTTTGTGACAAAAAAATTAGTCACAATTTTTGTGATGAATAAAAAATTTTATCATTAAAGAAAATAATAAATAAATTATGATGAAAAAATTATTTTAGTGATG
>KE504654.1:121439-136688 GCA_000441515.1 Elaeis oleifera | reverse complement strand
TCTCTATCTCAAAACTCTGCTAAAATCTCCGTTCGAGCTCTCCATTCTTGTTGAGGCAGAGAACTGACTTGAGCGTCGGAGGGTCTTGCCAGAGCAACCCCACCTCCGGTTTAGACTTCTTTTGCAGATCCCGACGGCGACCGCGGCACTCTCGACTCTAGCATCTCCGACGCCGGCGGATTTTTGCAGCAACAATAACTATTTTATTTTAAATTATTTCAGATCGTAAATTATGCTTCATATAAAAAGTAGAGCAACAAATAATCATGCCTAATGATTAAAATCAATTAAAAAAGAGAATAAAATTAAAAAATTACAAAATTAAAAAAATTATAAAAATTAAAATTATGGCCTACTGATCTTCCAACTCTCTTGTAAATCCCACACAGAGAGAGAGAGATGAGTACCAAGATGGAATTGGACGCTGGCGGCTGTGCAGCGACGGTGACGGCGATGTGGCGACCTACAGGTGGACTGTGAGAGAGAGAGAGCCCGAGAGAGCCGTACCTGAGCAATTGCAGTCCGACAGACTTCAAAGAGGGACGATGGCGGAGGCGGAGGTGGAGTGACGGCGACAGTGGCACGGTGACGGCAACAGTGGTGCGACGATGGCGACGGAGTCAACCTACAGGTGGACTGTGAGAGAGAGAGAGCTAAAGAGAGAGAGAGCCAAAGAGAGCCATACCTGGGAGATCGCGGTCCGACAGGCTTCAAAGAGGGACGGTGGCGGAGGCAGAGGCGGAGCGACGATGACGGTGGCGGGGCAGAGCGATGACGACGGTGGCGGCCCTAGGAGAAGCAACAACCATAAGAGAGGGAGAGGGAGAGGGAGAGAGGGAAAGTGAGGGAGGCAGAGGGAGAAATCAGGGAGGAAGATGATGGCAGTGGCGGAGGGAGGACGATAATGACTGCCTCGATTTGACCAGTGCGGTGGTATGGAGGGAGGATGACGATCAGGAAGGTCTTCAATCGGTCGGTGGTATGCTCGATCGAGAAGGGAGGATGACGACTGGTGGCACGGTCGATCCGAGAGGGAGGACGATGATCGATGGCGCGCTCGACGGCATGAGAAAGCGAGAGAGAGACGAGCATCGGTGTGCATTTTGGTGCAAATTTTTGCCTTAAAACATCTTTTTTTCAACAAAAATATTTTAACGATGAAATATTTTCATTGCCAAACATAAAAAATTTTGTCGCAAAAAGGTATTTTTTGCAATGAAAATTTTTCATTATAATAATTAATTTTAGCAATAAAAATTTATTCATCATAATAATTAATTTTGATGATAAAAAATTATTTTATAGTAAAAAATAAAAATTCTAGCGACGAAAAAAAATTCGTCATTAAAAATTTACTTCTAGCAACAAAATTAATATTACATCGCAAAAGATTCAACTTTTTACGACAAAAATTTTTTCATTAGAAAACTTAATTTTTACAATGAAAATTTTTCATCGCAAAAACATACTTATTTGTGATGAAAAATTTTTTCGTCGCTAAACTTTCATTGTAAAAAATCAGATTTCTTATAGTGCCTCTTGAAGAGCAAAGGAGAAAAGCCATCCAGTCCCAGAGTTTTGCCCTCCACCATGGATCAGATCACCCACCTAACATCCTCAGCCAACACTGGCTTGATCAGCCTAGTTTTGTCCTCCTAACTAATGTGGATAGTGTGAGGTGGGGCAACAAATGAACCAACCCCACCTAAGGTCGCCATCCACCTCATCGTAAATAAACAAAAAACCTCTTACTTGACGTACTCCTCACCATCCAACCATTGATCACTACTGTCCTTTACTGCTTGAATTTGATTTGTGTGCCACCTAATAATTGTGGCCTGATGGAAAACTTGATGTTCCTATCCTCCCTCCCTAATTTACTGAGCCTTAGACTTCCGTCTCCACAAAGTCTTCTAATGCCTTAAGAGTGCATGATGCTCAGTCAATCTCTCTCAGAGCTCCACCAGGTCGTTGTTAGACAGTCCACCCTCCTGATCCTCTCTCCTCTGGAGCTCAAAAATAACTGCCTCAGTAGCCTCCAATCTCCAAAAGATGTCACCAATCTCGACCTGATTCTACCGCCTTAGCTTCCATCTTATCAACTCCAGTCTCTGGGTCATCTGATACCTCGTATCACCATGCACCAGAAGCCTCCAAACCTTTTGCACAATGTCTTAAGACCGAGGTAAGACTGCCAAAACTTTTGAACCAAAAGGAGCTGCTAAAGGAGAAGTGGGCCTCTGTCAAGATTAGGATAGGGCAGTGATGCGAAGCAATCCTTGACAAGTGCTGCACCTACTGACTGGGATATATCTGAATTCAACTAGCCATCACAGAGGCTCTATCAATCCTCTCCCGGACTCTAGCACCCCCATGGTGATTATTGCACCAAGTGAACCTACGGCCATTGAACCCCAAATCCACCGGATCCCCTGCCTCAATAATTTTTTTAACTCTCTAAACTCCATGCCATCAATAACGGGCTGCCTGCACCCCTCTCTTGGGCCCCATCTATGCAATTGAGGTCACTCACAATGAGAGAAGGAATGCCTAGTCCAATAGATTCACTGGCTCCCACCATAATGCCTTGCACTCCATGAAGTCAGTACTCACATACACACCCAACAAGATCCAAGGTATTCCATTGATTTCTAAAATTACAATCACCACTTGTTGAGTACATATGTAGAAGAAATACACAATCATAGTTCTCACCCTCCATACAACAATAGTGCCCCCAAACAAACCCCGTGACTGCACTGCATAGAATCTCTAAGTCATGAGAAAATGGCGTAGTGCCTGAGTCAAGCTCACACCAGACAACCACGTCTCCACATACACACAAACATTAGGATAGTGTTTCTACATCAACCTCATGAAGTTAGAGTTTAACGAGGGCTTCTTAGCTCCCTAAACATTTCACAATAAGATCTTCATATATCCACTACTCGGAGGAGGCCCCATGGGCCACACCGGAGCTCTTCCTAGGCTCCCAATTGGGGGCTACATCCACACTAGACGCGGCCATGCCCCCAACAACCTCAAGTGCAGCTTTGAGCTTGCCAACCACCTCCTTGTGGCCTACCATAGCTTGTAGGGCTGGTCGACTAGCATTCTTCCCTAACTCCTCCTGACACAAAGCAGTAGATGGCGCTCGAGGGTCAGACATGAAGCACACCCCATCATCGACAAGGATTGGGTTATCAGCAAGAAATCAATCCCTCATGCCCGCTGCATTTGTGGTCAGCAAAAGATCAGCACCCCCAGCCACCTGGGTTTGGCCCAAACTGGCACTGGTTGTCCCTTGATTCCAAGCCAAGTTGGGGTCCGCCCCATCCGAACTCGCTGGATCTGTCTCCTCCGATGCCTTCTTCGACAAAGCTATTGGCATCTAGTGATCAGCCCTAGAGTCCTCTTTGATGGAGATCGCCACCTAACCAAATGCCTTGAACCACCTCCTATAGCAAGATAGCCCATTAGCCCAGATGTGCGAAGGCTGCTACTTGGGCCTCCACTCAACTTATGAACCTGGACCTGCTGGGTACCCTGACTCTAGGCCTTCTTCAGCTTCTAGAAGCCTGCATCACTCATCACCAGATCACATGGGCTTGGGTCCTCCTCCTAGCCCAAGTCCATTCCATCTATGGCTGGGCCCAAACCCCCTAACACCTAAAAGGTTGACCCAATCCCCAAACTCGGTTCGCCTTGGTTGACTCACCCACGATCAACAACATCCAACTATCGATCTAGAGATATCTGGTGGGTAACTTTGGCTGGTTTCCACCATCTGTCCGAGTTCGGAGAGGACTCGGGTGGCGGGTGGGGTGCTCGTTTGTAGACTAGGTGAACTCCATCGAGAGGAGGGTGAGTTCAGCCCAGAGGAGTCCAGGTTGGACTCGATCGTCTTCCTCCCTGCCGCCCCTGCCCATGGAACCTTAGGCTGCTGGAGCTTGGTGGTGATCAATCATGACCCTATGTGAATGAAAACCCAAGTTTGATTGTCCCCCTTCTCCACCGCCATCGATACACCAGCTACCAAACTTGTGCTGCCCCTCTCCACCTCAATGAATTTTTCTAACTGCAAAGGGCAATCACTCCCCTCCGAACTTAACTCATCTTGGGAGAAGCGACGTGCATTGTCCGAGTGGCCGATCTAACTATATTATTGATAACAAACCACTGGGATGTTTTCGTATACAAAGGGCTGTCAGAAGGTCCCCATATGGCCCCTGATCAAAACCCCTGATTTGAGCAGTTTTGCTGAGTTGATTTCTACCCTTATCTATTTAAAACCCATCTTCCTCAGTTGATCGATAAAGTCATCAATGGTCAGCAGTTTCCCTGCCTTCACCATTATGCCAAGGATGTACGCTGCCTACCAATACTCTATTAGAAACATCGGTAGCCTCAACCAAATGACGGTTCGCCGAACCACCATAGTTCCCGGCACAAAGTCTAGTACCCATGGCTCAACAGCCAATAACTGGCCGATGACAAACCAAGGTCCTTCTTCCAAAATAACACTATAATTAGCCTTTGATTAGAATTGGAACGGCTGGTGATCCTCCACTAGCGAGAAGGACTCCACATCGTACGTGAGTTTCCCTTCTCTTTGAACTCCTTCACCATCCACTCTAGAGGAACTCTCTAGCCCGAGCTTCAGGCGAGCATAGCCACCCCTCCCACTACTTTCTCGATGTTTCCATCTCCTCCGAGAACTCGAGCACCTTCGTAAAGAATTGTTGCAGCTTCCCACTTCTTCTTCAGTGATCTTTTGGGAAGTCCACATTGATGGATGTGGGGGTCTTTGAACAACATACTCCCATGATCAATTTCTTCACTGGAGTCCAACGACCCACAGCTCCTGCCACTCCTAGACCCCTCCTTCAACCCCGATGCCATTTCTAGAGCACTCACCACCTATTCGGAGAAAAGCCTCAATGCCACATGATTTTTAAAGTGATTGCTCCTAGAGCACTCTCACAAGCCCCCGACCAAACATGCTCTTAGGTAATCACCCAAGGGAAGCGCTTTGAAGCGCAAATCTGATACCATGGAAATACATAGAATGATGTCTCACGAGGAGATTGGTAAATTTTATTCGCCACATGGCATTCTAGTTATGACAAAGCTTTCTCTTAAAGTTGGGCCCTGTAGTACTACCATTAGGCTGTATTTGGCATTGCTGTAATTTTCTTCTTAAAAGAATTTAGAAATAGAAATTATATTTTCTTTTTTTTTTTGATTAAAGCACAACATTATTCAAAGTCACAACCATATTATTCAAAAATCCCTCAGCAACCGCAGATTATACAATTCCATTGTTGGGACTTAAATCATATGGTTGTGACTTTGTAAACTAATAGCTAACCAAACAATGGAACGTACTTAATATAGATTGTAAATTGCAAGGCCAAAAACTTGGAACCAACATGGGGAGAGTGAAAGTTGAACATGTCTAAGTTGACATGATTGTCCTTGAATAATCTCTATTCACATGGCTTTCTTTTCGGCATCTCTCAAGAAAGCCCAAGTTGAGATTTATTTATTTTTATTGTTTATATATGCAATCATTTTTAAATGAAATTGGCAATGGCCCTATTTAGGTTCAAGATTTGATAAGGAATTTACAAAGACTAATTCCTTTGAATTTAACTCAAAGTCACTTAGATATTAATGTAAGTTGCAACAAAGATTATCAAACAAATTGGGCAGCTCAAGTTCTGCTCAAGCTTTGCTCAAAGAAAAAGCTTGAATAAAGCTCGGTTAGAAGCTAAAAATTCAAGTTTGAACAACAAAGCAAGTTCAGCATGAAAACTAACTTTGCTCAATGCTCAATAAGTCTTGAAACGAATTTATATTATGCAAGTTATATAGACAATAAATTATCTGATTAAAGCTTTGATAATATTTTTTTTAATTTTTGAATCAATTAATTGTTAATTCAGGCTTAAACCAAGTTTAAACCAAGCTTCAAAACAAGTTTTAATTCAAGCTTCAATCATATTTGATTCAAGCTTGAATGAATTTTAGTTCATTTAGAATTATTAAGATGATCAATTAGACTTACATTTAGCTCCATTCAAAATAAAGTTCGAATAAAGCTCAAAATAATGATAGATAAGTTAAATTTGATCATAACAATAAGTTTAAAATTGATTTTAAACTAAACTTGATCAGGTACAAGCTTAATGAATCTCTATTTCTAATTGTACATTTCTCACCCAATAAGAGCAGAATTTTTTTTTTCTCCTTTTTTTTTTTTGGGAGACATAGCCTGGCATGGTCTTTGGTGAGGAATGGTGTGACATTGGCAGACCTCATGATGGAAGAAAAAGATGCGGTAGGGTCTGCATCATTATAGGCATTTTGGCCGAATTTAAGCCTAAATGGCATATGGTTGTCCAGTCATGGAGTAATTCACTAACGAAGATTCTGTCAAGAAATGAACAGAGCAGCAGACTGGATAGCTATATTTATTATGGAGCACTTTGGATCGTATCTTTGAACTGACTTACGAGAGACTGCCAACCCTCTTTAGGATATTTTGATATCTAATTATTGTGGTTGTATTTATATTAAAAGGATTTGACTGACCCATCTTATTAAAAAAAATGAGGGTTCTGCTACAACCATATTTTTGAATAGCCAGCAAAATTCCATCTCATTGTAACGGCCCCAACAAAATTATTAATAATCATTGTAACTATTGTAACAACTATTACTAATCTTAAAATATTTCTAAATTTGTATATTAAAATAATCAATGAAATAATGGCTCATATAGTGATATTACAATAGAAATAAGAAATAATAATAAATTATAATAAATGATAATGATATTATCTTTTATTAGATAAATAATATATTTAGGAAAAATAAAATAAATTTATCCAAATATATTATTTATTCATTCATACTATAATGGGCTCAATGAAAAATAATAACTACTATATGTTAACTATATTGTTTATCTTTATAGTGTAAAGAAGGGTGATGAAAATCATCATGGCAACTATTGTAATAATTAGAACAATGTTATTTAAAACCATCATCGCTAGCCTTGCATTGACATTAATATGATTTTTGCCATAGATGAGTTGTCCAATGAATGTGATTTTGTGTAGGTTTTAAGATAGATAGGCTTGCTTTGGTCAACGATGATTATGATGCATATAAAGCATAGGGACTCCGTGGGCTATTTAATCTCTCACCCATCCCTTAGCTATCATCATTGCTCGGATCCCTACATGGATTCGCCAAAAATCAGATTAAAACACCATCTCTTGTTCCATCGATCATCGATTTTTCTCCTTGATTTCATGACAAACATGGCCATTTCAATCCTCCGACCGAAGTCCCTTGGAATCATTGTCTTCATTGTGTGTCCCTAGCCCTTGGCTGTCAAAGTTGAGATCTGAGACATCGGGTGTTGAGCTCTATTTCTCCCTTATTTTATAATTTTTTGGCCTTGCACTGGCCATTTATCACTAAAGATCACCACTTGTCACCAGCTGTGACCGCTAGCACCACCACTAGCAATTACCGGCCCTTCATTCCTTTCCTAAGAGAGGTTGGCGTGACATCTATTGCTCCGCTCTCTACCTTCCTTTTCTATCTTTCTCTCCCTTCTTTTTTCTTTATCTCTCTTCTACTCTCACTCTCTCTAATGTTGGTAGACTCAAAGGATCACTTCCCTATGATCTTGGTTGAGCTTGATAAAGAGATTTTGAGCCTCCCGGTGGATAGGTGGTATATTAGCCCCACCAAGCTCTTTCTAGTTATTATGGATACGCGCTTGTTTGATTTTTTTTCGTAATTTGATCGATTGAGTTATCCAAATCGAAACAATCTAGATTATGGGACACCATCACTTGATCGGCCCTATTCCTCCATCTTTTTCTCATATTTATCCACTATTGCTTTAATTTTCATGACAATATTCTCTAATTATTGGACTTAATCTTACATGGGAGTGTCAAAACTTAGAATTTTATTTTCAAATTTCTCAGATTTTTCATTTAGATCTGTCATGGCTATATTTTAATAAAATATAATTTTTGATATTATGTTTTGAAGGATATTTCAATTCGTTAGATTTATCTGCTAGTTAATTGTTCTCATAATGTAAGTAATGATTCATCTTTACTAATTTTCAATTAATTATATGAAATTTATAAATCTTATTAAACTATGAATGAACAGAAATAAATTTATAATTTGAAGATAATATTTTATTATGAAATATTATGCATCTCGTAAATTAATTTTATGAAATATGCATATTTTGATTGGTATATGACTATATTATTTTGAAAAAAGAGCTTTGGTATATTTTGGATTTGGACTTGTAAGTGGATTATATTTGGATACTTTGCCGATGAGGTTATATATTATTACATCAATACCTTGCTAGTAGGGCTTAGACGTTTACATATTACTATCTTAGCAGTAGGATTTATATATTAGTATATCAATACCTTATCAGTAGATGTTATATGTTGGTATGTCAATATTTATCAATAGAGGTTATATACTAATACATCGATACCTTACCAATAGGAGTTATAAGTTGGTACACTGATATCCTACCAACGATGATTATATGTTAGCACATCAATATCTTGCTATAGAGCTTATATGTTAGTACATTGATGCCTTGCCAATGATGGTTATACTTTAGCACATCGATACTCTGTTATAGTGCTTGTATGTTAGCACATCGATGTCTTACCAGTAGTGGTCATATGTTAGCATATTGACACCCTACGAGTAGGAATTATCTGTTGACATATTAACATCCTACCAATAGAGGTAATATGTTGACAAATTGATACCTACATTAGCTCATCGATACCTTATCAATAGGGGTTATATGTTGGAAATCAATATCCTACTAAAGGAGATTATACTTTAGCATATCGATATCTTACTGGTAGAGGTTATATATTGGTATATTAAATCATACGAATGAGGATTGTACATTGTTATACCAATACCTTGCTAGTAGGGATTATATGTTGGTATTTTGATACCATGCTTCTTAAGAATTATGCATTGGTACTCTGAATGTTTTTAAACTCATTAATCATTATTTTGGCATAACTATAAGGTATAAGTGTGGTCATAGTTGGCTGTTGAGTTAAATTACAATATTTTTTAAAATTGTTCTTATGAATACTGTTGTTACAAAACTTTGAGGAGGTCCTGATATGGTTGGAACTGAACGTCGATCGAAATTGTGATGCCGAAGAGTACCTGCAAAGAAGTCCACACTCGTTCGGGGTGTTCTAGTAGGGGATCCTCCAATATTTAGATTAGCTAGAGCTTTGAGAATAGTAGAGAGAAAAGATCATAACAACGGAAGAGTGGAGCGATAACTGCTCTCCAATGTTTATGTTTCTTTCCTTTCTTATTTTATCTGAGGATCTCCTTCGTATCTCTTTTATTTGAAGGTTAAGCCCATAGGCCGCTAGCCGAAATATGTGAGTTTGTTAGGCCTCACTTTGCAGGCCATTAGACCATGTTTTAGCTCCTTTTTAAGGGAAGAATATTTTTATTTTCTCTGAATTGAGATTGTTAATCATGGATGTCAAGAGCAGACTTCACCCACACAGCTAGCTAAATTGGTGGTCCCTGGATTCACAACTGGTGTGACCTCACCACATCATCTTGGGTGCACCTCAATGGAAGAGTGGTCTCGATCGGTTGGTCTCTCCCACAACATATGTCCTCTATTCTCGAGTTCGAAGTGGCTTTTGGGCTTCGAGAGAAGAGAGTAACTGCCTTAATAGTTGAACCACTGATCTAGTTCCTTCTTGAATGCGTCTGCATTGCTACTTTCAAAAAACATTCCTAGAGATTAATGATGCATCATTTCATAACTCATACTATCTTCATTAGAGGAGTTTGAGGAGTCACAAAATAGTTCTCTTGAGAGAAAAAATCTGAAGATTGCCCCTAGACTTACCCAAGACTCGCCACATGGCGAGCCATGATAAGTTTCGAGGCATGCTTCGTGAGTTGTCCCATGCGGTTCAACTAGATAAGGGTGCGATAAAAAAGGCCGCGTGGTTCACTGCTTCATGGTTGGCCAAGTGGCAAGATCTAGCAATTTGATAATCAGATCCGCACCATCGATGGCCTATATAAATGGACATCCATCCGGTGGAATTTTTTGCTATCTGACTATCAGTTACTCTTTTATCACAGTAGTCTTCAAAAGTAGATTCTCCTCTCTTTGTCTTGGTAGTCATGAAGCCGTTGTCGTCATCTATTAAGTTGATCATAAAGAAGAAGATGGACTCTCCCAATGGAGAATTCTCATCCAAGAAGGTGAGGAGTACTCAACCAGAACTTTTTGTCTCCAACTCATGGCAATCCTCGATGGGGACTGGGTTGGTCACGGCCAAGAGGCCACAGGCTGCTGCATTGGAGTCACTTCGGGCCCTCTTTCATTGGGCCCTGCCTCTCTTTGGAGGGTTAGCAAGGCTTGGGACAGATCCTTGTCTGTTCAGAAGCAGCCAAGGTTTGCTGAGGCTATAGTGAAGGTTCTCGTCGAGGCCAAGTACAAATATATTGTAGAGCACCAGACCTCGATGGACTTTGAGAATAAGCTTGTCAAGACATCTTCGGTTAGATTTATCCAGAGCTTTGAAGACTGCAAGACGTGCCTGAAGAAGATGGTCTCAAAACTGGATCTAAGGTGCTTTCACCCCAGCAACAGTGACGAGGAGGTAGAGGCATTTTCTTGGATGAAAACCCGATCTTCATCTTTTTGTATTTACTTTGGTACCTTCTTTTTGGTGAACCTCTATAAATAAACCTTTAATTAATGAAAATATATTTTGTTATATTTACCTCTCGTCTAAAGCTTTGGCTTCTCTTTAGTATTCGTGCGATCGGCTCTTTGCCTCAGTTAAGAGCTCGAATAGGTCGAATAGGTCAGTAGGGTCGATTCCATGTTTAAGCCAAAATCTCCCTTGACCTCATCCGAAGCACTTACTTCGCTAGTATATGGTGAATAAACTTTTGAAAGTTGCAAGCTTGCGCACGTGCCAAGCACTAGATGTTGATTGGTGCTGCGTCGCTTTCACAAATCAGAAAAATAATTCATCTCAAATTACGTGACAGGGAGTTATACAGTCCAAGACCTGATGGGCTCGTATTTAATACCGATACCTGCTTTCCAGGAAGTGCAGCTTCTGAGGCCTTTATGATAGTGACATTTGTTGCGCAACCAATGGGTATTTGAATTCACTTGGGCATGCCCTTCTATAAGTAAGAGCTCTGCTGCCTGGGGTCAATATTGCCTTAGTTATCTTCCTTAATGTCGTGGTGGCACTACCTTGCTTAGTGTTGAAGGATTGTCGGCACTCTTCTCTGATTGCCTTTGTGCCTTCGATTAGTCACTGAATGCTTTGAGGGATTGCTTCAATGGGCATCCCACTTTGGCAAGAGAGGTGTTGGAAAATCTCACTGCTCCAGTTGCGAGGCCACAGAGGTGGCCATCTGGGCTCTTATCACCTCATCCTTCATAGTCAGATCTTAGACTTTTCTAGAGGTCTGTTTCTTCTCTCGTCCAGCATAGCCTTTTGACCTTTCTCGGAGGTGCATCATGAAAGCATATGGATTTCTAAAAAGGGAAGTATCCATGCCATCACCGATATCTTTTCGAGGGGCCAGTAAGTGTCATAAAATGGGGATTCATGCTCTCTCCATCATGGATCGCATCGACCTGAAGCTTAGCTCATGCTTCAAGGGTATCGGTCGGGCCTGAGCTTTGTATTTCTCTTTTTTTTTTGTTGTAATGGACTTTGCTTGATTGACTTGTAATGAGCTTCTCTGTAGTGTACACGAACTTTCTGAATAAAGTACTCTTTTTATTGAAGTTTCTTTTAGATGTTTTCAATGCCTTCTCTTTTTTTAGGTAGGGTCTTTGAGTGAGTCAATCCTTTTCATATCATCGCCACTGGCTTTTGCATGCAATATGAGATCTCCAGAGGACTAATCTCTATTGGCTTAAGTGGTCCATGTAGCTATAGTGGGCTATGTCAAATTTCTTAGGGGATTGCCCTGTTTGGCTATAGTGGGTCATGTGGCTACAGTGATCCATCCGTCGCTACAGTGGGCCATATTGAATTTTCTGAGAGATTGCCCTGATTGGCTATGATGAGCCATATGGCTATAGTGGGCCATGTTGGATTTTCTGTAGAATTGCCTTAGTTGGCTATAGTGGGCTACATTGGATTTTCTAGGAGATTGTCCTGATTGGCTATAATGGACCATATGACTACAGTGAGCTATCCATCCTTATATTGGGTCATGTTTAATTTCTAGTAAATTACTTTGATTAGCTACAGTGGGCTATGTGGCTATAGTGGGCCACTCATGGCAATGGATAATGTTAGATTTTTTGAGAGATTACTCTGGTTGGCTATAGTGGGCCATATGTGGCTACAATGAACCATATTGGATTTTCTGAGAGATTGCCCCGATTGGCTATAGTGGGCCATGTGGCTATAATAGGCCATATTAGATTTTTTGAGAAATTATCTCGTTTGGCTACAATGGGCCATATGGCTATAGTAGACTACGTTGGATTTCTCGAGAGATTACCTCGATTGGCTATAGTGAGTCATATGGCTACAGTGGGCCACATTGGATTTTCTAGAGGATTGCACCGATTGGCTACAGTGGGTTATGTGGCTGTAGTGGGCCATTCATGGCTATAGTGGGCTATCTATGGCTACAGTAGACCACATTGGATTTCTCGAGGAAATACCTTGATTGGCTACAGTGAGCTATGTCGCTATAATGGACCATCCGTGGCTATAGTAGACCAAGCTAGATTTTCTAGGAGATTGTCCCAATTGGCTACAGTGAACCATATGGCTATAGTGGATCATCCGTGACTACAGCGGGCCACATCTGATTTCTAGAGGGATTACCTTGATTGACTATAGTGGGCCATATGGTTACAGTAGGCCATGTTGGATTTTTCGAGGGATTGCCTCTGTTAGCTATAGTGGGCCACGTTGGATTTTCGAAGATGGTCCAGTTGGCTATAGTGGGCCACGTTGGATTTTCTGGGAGATTGCCTCGGTTGGCTATATTGGGCCGTGTGGCTACAGTGGGCCACATTGGATTTTCTGCTAGTAGGACCTCCATTGCAACGGGAGCCTCAGGGAGCCCTCTGCCATTTCTTGGATATTGAGCCACATTTTGTCCCTGAGCCTGGGAAGGCTCAAGGCTTCATTTGCGTGTGGGATTAGTAAAGGATTCGATTATCCCGATTGGATTGTCATATGCCGCATGAGCCTTCCAAGGCAACTTTCGAAGATACCATCGCTAAGGCCAAACATCGTTCGATATAGCCATGGCTCTAACCTCTCTTCCTTTGGATCGGCTGATAATTTATACTTTAGACAACATCATGAAATGAAATGTCAGATAAATTTTATTATAAGCAAAATTGTATTTACATCATGGCTAGCTGTCGTCGGTAATGCGATGACAGCGCCTTTAACTTTCTAAAAATCAGGAAGGAAAGCGATGCCCTCCCAGACACCGTTTCCCTCTTTCCTCAATCTTGTCTCCTGCCCCCAATGCCGTCAGCTAGGGTGGAGATGGCATTGATGATGCTAGGCGTTGGCCGATTGTTGTTGTTCTCCTCGTCAGCCACTCGATTTTGCCACTCCCGAATATATATGCTGATAACCTTTATGGATTAAGACCTCAATCTCATCCTTAAGCTGGTGGCACTCTTCGACGTCATGATCATGATCCTGATAGAAACGACAATACTTCCTTTTGCTCCTCTATCCGTCCATATTTCTTTTTTCTCAAAGGGGGCTGGATCTTGCTCTAGCGTCAATCTATTACCGCAAAACTCCAAGTAGGTACTGATGTGGCTAGAATTGGACAATGATCGAGACTTGTGATGTCAAAGGGTATCTACCAAGAAAATCCGTACTCGTTGGGGGTGTTTCGGCAGGGGACCTTCCGATGCTTAAGTTAGCCAAAACTTTAGGAACATTAGAGAGAAAAGATCATAAGAATAGAGCGAGAACTCCTCTCTAGTGTTTGAGTTTTCTTTCTCTTTCTTTCTTTACCTAAGGGTCCTCTTCGTGCCTCTTTTATTTGGAGGTTAAGCCCGTAGACCGCTAGTTGGAATTTGTGAGTTTGTTAAGCCTAGCTCTGGAGGCCATTAGACCATATTCTGGCTCCTTTTTAAGGGAGGAATATTCCTCACCTTCTCTGAATCAAGATCGTTAGTTATGGATATTAAACAGAGTCTTCACCCACGCAACTAGCTGAATTGGTGGTCCTTGAGTTTGCAGCTGGTGTGACCTTGCCATCATCTTGGGCGTACCTTAATAGAGGAGTGGTTTCGATCGGTGGGTTTCTCCCACAACAAATACAAATATGGATATAGGCATGATATTTAAATTATCTTTTATGAATATGAATTAGGTATTTGAGAAATTATGGATATTCTTATTCTTTCTTGTTTAAAAATATATTGACTATGCCTTTTTACTTAGTGTTAATAAGAAAATTTGTTGAAATTTTCTAGTTGTGATGCCCATTACAGGTTTGGAGATTTAGAAACCGATGAGGTACTATTATAGGCTTGTTATAAAACTATAGAAATGAGCGTTGATGATAACATAGCTTAAAATTAGTATTTTTCTTGTTTAATATTGGAACAATATATAGCTTTTTTATTTAAATAGTATTTGATGAATATTTGATGGAAAACTTTGTGAACAATGCCTAGGTACTTTTTATAGTTGAATTTAGTAATTATTCAAATTTAGATTTTAAATTATTATATTTTATTTGAATATAATTATTATGATATCATGAAGGAAGTCGTGCATGCTTGAAAGGAAGTGCTTTATAAGTATAAGATGGTTGCCACAAAAACAAAGAATAAAAAATAATAATATAAAAAATGAGATGGTTGCCATGTCTCTAACTCGATATTTTGAGGTAATGGCATCACAGAAGTCCCACCTCAGCCATCCATCATAACTCTAGTGGCACTTGACCTTTATACCTTGTTTGGTACGGAGGAAGGATGGATGAGAAAAGAAGGATGGATCTTCTTCCATCCATCCTCTTATTTGTTTGGTAAACATAAAAGGATGGATGAGAATGATTACCTCCTCCATTTGGTATAAAAAAAATAAAGGAGAGGATGGATGATATTTTACTAAACTATCCTTTGATAAGAAAGTATTA
>KE504654.1:97804-121044 GCA_000441515.1 Elaeis oleifera | reverse complement strand
ACCTGTTCGTTTTTCTATTTTGAACCTCCCGTTCCTCCATTTTTTCTATTTTATTTCTGTTTTGAGTCTACGGGGAAACAACACCATCGTCTCCTCCGGATAATTTTATCATTATGATAATTTATTCCTCATAAACTCCATCCATCCTCCGTACATCCTCTCAAATTAAAAGAATATAGATTTGTGGATTCGGATGGATAGACAATCTACCTTTTTAATCTATTCTCTCTAAAATTTTTTGAACAAATGATAGATGGAAGCTATCCATCCTTCCAATATCATTAAAGGAGTTCTTCTACAAATAATATTCTATTGAAGTGATGACTGATTTAAATAAAAATTTTGATAATTTTAAATTTATCTAAACTATATGATAAAGATAAATAAGAAATTTGACTTATCGAGAATATGATTGGATTGGCTTGTTAATTTATGATGAAGATAAAAAAAATCTAAAATATGTAATCACTATTTTAAAACAAATTTCTGATGCTCATGCTAGTGCTTATCAAAAAATCTATCCTAAGATATTGACCGGAATATCCTCTCTTGAGCATTATTTATGAGGAATTTTATCTCAAGATACGATTGGGATACTCTCCCTTAGAGCACAATCATGGAGAGGACTGACAGAGACCTGAGAAGAGATCGTTATCTTTTTCAGTGCCATATCGTCTAAACTCGTAATTTTATATAGATGGCGAGAAAATGTAAACAGAGGGATGCTTTGACCAATTGACTATAATGGGGCAATTGGTCAAAGAGAGATGCATCCTCTGATCAAATATTTGATCAAACAGTTTTTTAAAATAATATGATAAAATTAAATTAATAAAAAATATATAAATTATCATGCCATCGTGCGCGCGCCACGCCACATTATACCGTATTTTGCATGCATGTGAGTTCTGCCGGATGATGCACGTGTGTGTGATATAAAATTTACTTCTCTCTTTGATCCAAGTAAAGAGCGCAAAAAAGAATGCATAAAAGCATCATAAAAAATTATCTTCTTTCAACGTGAAGCTAAACTCATAACCAAAATTTAAATTTTTTAAAAAAAATATTTTGAGTTTTTCTTCAAATTTTAACATATACCATGGCCTGTATTAGTTCCAAGCTCGGATTGCATGCCACCAACTCAAGGAGGGTACGATCCTTGTGAAGGAGAGGGGGAGTAAAATGGAGTTGGGGCCATTAGAGGTGACTAAGATTTGGATCTTTACCGTCTGCAGAGCTCATAGAGGAATTGGCCGTAGTGCCGGCAAGAGATGGAGGAGACATTGATGCATCATATCCTGACCTCACAATGGACGGCAGCATTGGTGACCAGGGATTACCCGGTGCAGATTGACTACTATTCCTTATTTCAGGGTAATACATGTAATTGCTGATTAATAACATTGAGAAATTTCATATTTGATGATGGAAAATCGATCAATTTAATATAATTCACGCAATATATGCAAGATTATAATGATCAGCAAAGTAGAGTGAGAAACAAATTTTCTTGTATTTTATTTTATTTTTTGCTTAAGTAAACTGCGGAAACGACCAGGTCTCTTTTGAGCAAAAGGACAAATCAGCCAATTGGAAATTAGGTACATGCCTCAACAAACTCTGACAGGATGCACTAAAAATTATATGTGTCGTGTAATCCAATGATCAAAAGGTCATGATCACCATTTTGACTAGTCCGAAGATTCTAACGCACAAAAAGAGTGGTCTTCGTCATGGACGCACACATCTATGAGGTGACCAGTGAAAGAGCAATCACTTGCGTCTGTTACAGATATTCCAAGGCTCAAGTACAAGCAGGAATGTCGGCATTTCCTTCGGAAGATAACAAATTAACCAGCGGATCTAAAAGATGTTGCCTTCTTGATGAAGATTCTACCTTTGGTTTGACCTGATACCCAAGGATAATATGTTCCTAACAAGAAATGGAACACCTAGCCTGGTCAGGTTCACCATTTGCTTGCCTTGTCCAAGATTTCATCCACTGTAACAAATATAAAGAGTGGTCTTTTTGATGGAGAAAACTCACATCTCCGAGGTGGCTTGTTAAATAGTAATATTTGCCCTGTTATAGATTCTAAGTTTGAAGTGCAAATATGAATGTTGCAATTATTAGATATACGTCCTAAAAATTAGATTAGTTGATATTTATAAAATATTTTTAGGATATAATTTATAATTTAACTTTGATATTAATAAAATTGGATTATTTTTATTCACATTGTGTTTAATAGTGTCTGTGAATCATCCATTGAGTTAATGGATAAAATAACATATATTTTCAAGAGTTAAAAATTTGAAACATATGCTAATCTTAGTTAACTCATAAATTGCTCTCAATCATAGGATTATCACAGGAATGATGATCGATCCGAAAGATTGGTATATAATCACTTCCTTCGGATAGATGAGTCTTGAATCTACGGTGTGGAGACATCGGAGTAAAAGTATAAGTATTTGTTAAGAATAAGGGTACTGAGTATGATCATTTACGAACAGTCACAAGGATATCTACGTTCTCATCCGTGACATATTCATAGTTGCGGTTGTGTGTTTAGTTCTCTGACCTGAGATGCATTGGTAGTTCACCTTGAGGGTGCTGTAGTTTGATGATATCATAACTCGGTCTTCTAGCCATACGGAGCCTTTAGGTATACGTTGGCTGCAGTATATTCATTATAGAAATTAGATTGCATCAAGATAAGATTTATCAACCTTGATAGAGGAGGAGCAGTCCTATGTAAATTATGAGATTGAGTCCAAAAGCCCATGATCATGGCAGCATAAAAGATAGAAAAGAGTTTCTATTGTATTTCACATCGGACTCGAATCGATTGATTCCATCATATGACAGATGTGAGGTTTGACGAGTTTATCTTGACCTCGATTCTATCGGAACTCACGATAGACGAATCGAATCATATGGTAACTGCACATTGAGATTCATTCTTCAGTTCTACTAGGTTGCCACTACATATTGTTAGGTATCACTAGTGGATTGTGGAACTAATTAAATTATTTAATGATCAATAATTTAATTGACTGAATTGAAAAGAGTTCTGATCCATCAAAAAAATTTCGATGATGTTGATGATAGACATCATAATATATCTCACTACCAGACAGAATTAGACCTATAGGATCACATAAACAAAATTTGATCTTGAATTGCACAATTAAGCTAAGCATAGTCTAATTGGATTAGGAGCTATTGAGTCCTAATTTGGGTTTAAAGAACCATGCTAGCACATAGTTAAACCTATTTTCTCCTCTTTAATTTTGGGTCCTATTAGATAGGATTTAATCAATTTGGTGCAAGCTCCAATTGAGTTACAAATATTGGTTCACTCGAGTTCGAATTTGACCTAATTAGATTAGATTTGTAGGGGCACCAAATATTGATGCCACCCAATATTGTTCGGCCAAGTGATGGAGCGCACCTATATGGATTGGATCCATATGTGTATCGCCCAAATCAGATAAGAGAGAAAGAGAGGGTTAAGCCTTATCCACTAGTGGATGAGGATAAAAGATTTGATCTTCTTTGAATTCGAATTCAAATTTGAATTCAACTTTGAATTTAAACCATTTGAATTCGAATTAGAGGTGGATTGGAATGAGGCAACAACAACCTTATCCTATCTCCATGTTAATCTGAATTTTTTATTGGTTTTGTGTGACAAAACAAAGAAGAAATCAGATTGGGGTGGACCTAGGAAAATCCTTCTGTTTTAAGACGTCTGATCTGATCAGATTCCTATAAAAGGGTTCTTTTTATCGACCTACAGAGTTATAGCACATAGATCATTTCCCACGCCTCCCTTCCTCCGTTCCATGCCTCCTCCCTCTTCTATCTCTGATATCTATCCCTCTTCCATGTCCAAAGGTGTTGGATGAGCCATCTAGTGGGTTCAAGATGTCGAACGCCATCAGTTCTATGCGAAGAGTCGAAAAGACTGCGATCAGGGGCTGATCGGAGTCCTATCGAAGATGAGATTTGAATCTAATCAAGGAGCTTGCAATTCTGCCTAGGAGTAGGTGGATTATCAAAAAAATGCATCTTAGATCAAATCTGAGTGGATACCTATAGAGGCTAGACACATGCGCGGCTTCATAGTGAACCTCGGAGATCAACGAATCATCAATCGTGGAGATCGTCTCCCTGCGCATGGTGATGAGATCACCTCTTATCTCTTTTGCATGCTGATTTTTATTATTTAATATGCTATTTATTATGATTTTATTTGATTTAGATCTAAGTCTCGCTCGTCGGATTGGATAATTTTTTTTTTGAATTTCGCTGTGTCTGATCCGAATCGATCTGGTGCACTATCCGATCCTTCAACTGATATCAGACCCAGGTTGTTTAGATCTTAGATCTAAATTAGATCAGATCTGATTCAGATGTGATCTAAAGAGTGATCAGATTTAAAAATATTTAGATTAGATCTGAATATTGCATATTTAGTTAGATCTAAAATTATTTTAGATTTAAATTCAGTATCTAGTAGACTAGATCTTTTTGATATATATAATATATATGTAGATCTATTTTTTTATCTGAGTAGCCTAGTACTCGAAATGGATATACCACCAAGTCACTCAGTTATAGAAGCAAGTAGGATTTAAAGATCATCTCTTTCCATTCGATGGGGTGCTCTTATGGCTTGTAGGGGTGCTATGTGAATACATCCATGAAGAAGAACCGCAAAAAGGAAAACTTATTTCTTGTAAAATTCTAGATCCAAAAATCCTAGATTTTGATACATGATTAAGTTATTTAGTTTTAAATTATTTTAATTACTAAATTAGAGTTTTGTTATACATGGATTGTAAGAAAATGATGAACCCTAAAATCTACTGCTGGCATGTCTGCTGGGTCGACTCAGTTCTTGTTTGAGTCGATCTAGTGCCCTGGTGGTCGGCTCAGTTTCTAACTAAGCCGACTAAATTTTCAGGCCAAGGCTAATAGGATTTCTGTTTGTCACAGATTAGTCAACTCAGTCCTTGAACTGAGTCGACTAAGTTCACCGAGCTGACTCAATTTCAGGGTGAGTCGATTCAATCCTGTGTACAGAATTTGTATATGATACAATCTTAGTCTAAATTGTTTGAACATTTAATTAGGACCCATGGACTTAATTAAGAGTTAAGAGATGAAATTAAACAGATCTAAAATTATGAATTCAAGATTTAGATTAATTTCATAAATCATGGGTCAAAGGTGTGGGAAGCTCAATTAGGTCTAGTGAGAGCGGTTGATCAAACTGACTCAAGAGTTGACTAGATTTGGGTCAAGAGTGCTTCAGACTAATCTAATAGTTGTAAGTTTGGTCAAATCGATTAATAGCCATATGTTATTGATCAATTTAAGACCTAATTCGGCTCAGTGGTTCAAGTCTGGGTCAATAGGTTAACCTGATCGATTCTAATTAACCAATTTAGTATCTAAAATAAGTACATAGATGGTGGTTCTTTAATTGATTTCATTCTTTGACCTGGCCAATTATGTTGGTGTTTAAGGAAAGAAACGGGGAGACCCCATACATCTTAACTTATCCGACCATTTTGGAAGGTTAGTTTCTGTATTAGGTCAACTTGTTGAACTCGAGCTAGCCCATGTTACTAGGTTAGTCATAATCGTTATGACTAATTAAAAAAAGAGACCTAAATCAAATCTTTCTAATAAAATATTAAGTCTAGTGGTCTTTCGCCATTGTAGTTGTGTGAGTCCTTTTCGGAGTTGATTATTCTCGGCTGGATATAGTAGCTTAGTTGTATCAAAAAGATACAACTATGACTATTTAGCATGAGATGCTGCAGATTAGAGATGGGGTTAGATTCAATATTTTGGATATGGTGAAGTCCCAATGGCGGATCTATTTTGTACCAACGGTGGGTCTGACTTAACTAAGGAGTGGGCCAATATTTCGGATACGATGAAGCTCATGAATTAGAGACCGAAATTGGCTGCAACGTATTTGGAGAAATACTAGACAAGAGTTGTCCACTTATTAATTGGCCCAACATCAATAATTGTTAGGTGAGGTGGTGAGTCAATTGGTGAGACCGCAGTACCCACTTAAGACTCTTAATCGTGGAGATCTTTGCTTCTCTTCCAAGGAAGCGTAGAGAACCAAAAAAATAGTAGAAGTCCTATTTTATTTAAAATAAATTTTTAAAATAAATTAGTTAAGTTAATTATAAAATCTAACTAGAAATTTTGGCTCTCTGCAGGAACAATGTCTGCTTCCAATTTTCTGGTCTGTATCCTAGAAACCAATAGGTTGACCTGATCGAATTTTAAGGATTGACTCCGAAACTTAAAAATCATTTTGAGTTCCGAAAAAATTGGCCTATGTCCTTGATCAGGACCTTCCCCCTCTCCTAGCCTATTCGATTGCTGATCAGAGAGCGTCTCATCAGAAGTTGTTGGACGATGACAATAAATTAGATGCTATATGTTGGCTTCAATGTCTAACGAATTGCAATGCCAACACGAAGACATGACTACTGTCAGATAGATACTGACTCACCTATAAGAGTTGTATGGTGAGCAGAGCTGCGCAGCTCACTTTGAAGTGTCCAAATGACTCTTCAAAGCAAAGATGCATGATGGACAGTTGGTCCACGATCATTGTCTGACAATAATCAAGGACCTCGAAGAACTTGAGAAGTTTGGATTATCCATAGATAAGGACTTGCAGGTTGATCTGATCCTACAGTCCTTGACTAATTTATATGGACAGTTTATTATAAACTTTCATATGAATAAGATCCAATGCACTATTTATGAGTTGGTCAATATGTTGGTTACAACAAAGGCTACCTTGAAGAGTTCAAGGGGCTCTGTACTTATTGTGGAGCGGACTTCTTTCAAAAAAAATTTATCGAAAAAAAAATTTGTGAAGAAGCAGAAAATGGAGAACAAGAAGAAGGAGGTTCCAAAGAAAAAGACTGTCGAGAAAAAAAAATATTTTCACTATGATAAAGATGGCCATTGGAAGTGAAACTGTCCAGCTTACCTGACGATCCGAAAAAATAAGAGGGATGCACCTTCTAGAGGTATGCTCATTGTAGAATAAACCTGACAGTTTCTCCTGCATCTAATTAGGTGCTTGACTCTGGATCTAGTGCTTATTTGTGAACTTGTTTGCAGGATCTTGAGGATAACAGGAGATGAGGAATGGAGAAATGATCCTGCGTGTTGGGAATAGAATAAAAGTTGCTACTGTGGCTGTGAAAACCTACCCTATGCAATTACCATCGGAGAATATTTTGATTTTAAGAAACTGTTACTTTGTACCTATCACGAGCAGAAATTTGATTTCTGTATTTTGTTTAATATAGGAAGGCTATGTAATTAGTTCTTTAAGGATCATTATACTATTTATTAGAAATAATAAAGTTAGAAATGATTTCCTTATCAATAGTCTTTTTCAGTTACATATTGATATTTCTGTTCATTGTGTCGAGCAAAATGTGAATGCTATAGGTTTCAAATGTCCTAGAGATAATGTGAATGAAAAGTACTTATGGCACCTAAGGTTAGGTCACATTGCAGAAGACAGGATTAATGGATTGGAGAAAACTGGACTATTGAGTCCGTTGACTTTTGAGTCATATCCGGTCTGTGAATCATGCCTTCAAGACAAAATGATTAAGCTACCCTTTGTGGGATATGGGGAAACGACCATAGAGTTACTTACTTTGGTGCATTCTGATATTTGCAGTCCATTCGATGTACCGGTCAAAGAAGGTTTTGTCAACTTCATTACCTTTACTGATGATTTTTCACGATATAGATATGTGTATTTTATGCGTCACAAGTCTGAGGCTTTTGAAAAGTTTAAAAATTCAGACATGAAGTGAAAAAATAAATCAAAAAATCTCTTAAGGCTCTTCGATCAGATCGAGGAGGTGAGTATCTTAATAAAAATTTTGAATTATTTTAAAGAATATGAAATTATCTCATAATGGACTCCGCCTGGAACGTCTCAACTCAATATGATTTCAGAACGGAGAAATCGAACATTATTATATGTGTTCCATTCTATGATGAGTTTCATAGATCTTCCTAATTTTTTTTGGAGATATTGTATTTTGACTGCCATATATGTACTGAAGAGGGTTCCATCTAAAATCATTCCTATCACACCATATGAGATATAGCATGGTAAGAAATCGAATCTAAGTCATCTTAAGATTTGGGATTGTCCGGCCCATGTCAAACGACAACAGACAGATAAGTTGGAATCTAGATCCTTTAAGGCTCGTTTTATCGAATATCCTAAAGAGTTGTTAGGATATTATTTCTATCTTCCGAAAGATCACAATGTGATTGCGAGTTGACATGCAGATTTTTTGAAAATAATTTATTCAAGATAGAGGAATGAAAAGACAGATGAGACTCAAGAAGAAAGTTTTCAAAAAGCAACGAGCCTTAGAACCTGAGGAACCAATTCATTCTGAGCCGATCCACATATTTTCTCCTTCGTCTTCTAAGTCTAGTAAGATTTTTCGTCCTCTTGAGAGGTACTTAGGTATTATCTCAGAGGATGTAGAGAAAATATTCCTCACAGAAATGAGGTACATGGAGATGACCTCAAGATCTATAACGAGGCGATATCAGATATCAACTCCGAGAAGTAGTTAGAGACAATGAAGTCAGAAATTGACTTAATGTACTCCAATCAAGTTTGGACCTTGATAGATCCACCTGAAGGTATTGTACCTATTAGGTGTAAATAAATCTTCAAGAGAAAGATAGGTGCAGATGAAAAGGTAGAGATCTTTAAGGCTAGATTCGTGGTGAAAGGATATAGTTAGCGCAAAGGCGTCGACTATCAGAAAATCTTCTCACCTGTAGCTATGCTTAAGTCCATCCGCACATTGCTTATTGTTGCAGCGTATTTCGATTACGAAATATGGCAAATAGATGTGAAAATAACTTTTCTAAATCGATATCTTGAGGAAGATATCTATATGGAACAGCCATTTGGTTTACTTTCGGTGATGGTGATCATAAGGTTTGCAAACTGCAAAGATCTATTTATGGACAAAAGCAAGCATCTCGGAGCTGAAATGCTCGATTTAATGATGTAATCAAATCATTTGATTTCATCAAGAACGAGGAAGAGCCGTGTGTATTCAAGAAGGTCAGTGGGAGTGCTATCACTTTTCTCATATTGTACATGGATGACATTCTCTTGATTAGGAATGATATTTTCATGTTGACCTCGATCAAGGTGTGGTTGTTTAAAGAGTTTTCTATGAAGGACCTAGGAGAGGCATCCTTCATTTTGGAGATAAAGATCTATAAAGATAGATCTAGAAGGATGCTGGGACTATCACAAAAGATGTACATTGAGGAGGTGTTGAAAAGATTTAGTATGGAGTACTCCAAGAAGGGTCTAGTACCCTTCAGACATGGTATTCATCTCTCCAAAAAGATATGACCCAACACACTGGAGGAGATTGAATGCATGAGCAAGATCCCTTATGTTTCGACTACAGAGAGCTTTATGTACGCTATGCTTTATAGCGACTTGATATCGCTTATACTGTGAGTGTCATAAGTAAATATTAGTTGAATCCAGAGGAAGAACACTGGACTTCCGTGAAGTATATCTTTAAGTATTTGAGAAGGACTAAGGATATATTCTTAATCTTTGGGAATAGAGAACTGAAGGTGCAGGGGTATACTGATTCAGACTTCATATCTGATATCGATGATCGAAAGTCGATATTGAAAAGTATTTTCTTGTGCAATGATGATGCTGTCAGCTGGAAGAGTTTCAAGCAGACTGTGATAGCAGACTCCACCATGGAAGCAGAACACATCACTACATCGGAGGCTGCGAAGGAGGCATTCTGGTTCAAGAAGTTTGTTGCAAAACTTGAAGTGATGATATCAGATACCGTCCCTCTCTACTGCGACAACAATGGCACCATAGCCCTAGCTAAGGAGCCGAGATCTTATCAAAAATTCAAACACATCGAGCGACAGATCCACCTCATCTGTGATTACCTCGAGAAAGGATACGTCGAGATGAAGAGAGTCGATACCACGGATAACGTGGCTGACCCACTGATGAAGCCATTGAGCCAGCAAAGACTGAGGCCCATCTTGAGAAGATGGGATTTAGATTTGTAGCCAATTGACTTTAAGTCAAGTGAGAGTTAGATGTATGCCCTAGAAGTCAGATTGGTTGATACTTGTAAAATACTTTTAGGACATAATTTATAATTTGACTTTGATATTAATAAAATTAGATTATTTCTATTCACATTATATTTAATAGTGTCTGTGAATCGTCCATTGGGTTAATGGGTAAGATAACACATATTCTCAAAAGTTAAGAATTTAAGACATATGCTACTCTTAGTTAACACATAAATTACTCTCAATCGTAGGATCATCATGGAGATGGTGATCGATCCAGAAGATTGGTATACGATTACTTCCTTTAGATAGATGAGTTTTGAATCTACGGTGTAGAGATACCGGAGTGAAAGTACAAGTACTTGTTAAGAACAAGAGTACTGAGCATGACCATTTACGAACAGTCACAAGGATATCTACTTTCTCGTCAGTGACATGTTCATAGCTGCAGTTGTGTGCTTAGTTCTCTGACATGAGATGCATCGGTAGTTCACCTTGAGGGTGTTATAGTTTGACTACATCATAACTCGGTCTCCTAGCTATACGGAGCCTTCAGGTATATGTTGGCTACAGTATGTTCATTGTAGGAATTGTATTGTATCAAGATGGGATCTATCAACCTTGGTAAAGGAGAAGTAATCCTATGTAAATCATGAGATTGAGTCCAAAAGCTCATGGCTATGGCAGTGTGAAAGATAGAAAGAGTTTCTATTGGGTTTCACATCGGACTCGAATCGATTGATTCTATTATATGACAGATGTGATATTTGATGAATTTATCTTGATCTCGATTCTGTCAGGACTTACGATAGAAAATCGAATCATGCAGTAACTGCACCTTGAGATTCATCCTTCAATTCTGCTGGATTACCGCTACATACTATTAGATGTCACTAGTAGATTATAGGACTAATTAGAATTATTTCGATGATCAATAATTCTAATTGATTGAATTGGAAAGAATTTTCATCTATCGAAAAGAGTTTCGATGATGTTAATGATAGAGATCACAACATATCTCACTACTAGATAGAATTGGATCTATGAGGTTACACAAACAAGAGTTTTGATCTTGGATTGCACAATTAGGCTAAGTGTAGTCTAATTGGGTTAGGAGCTATTGAGTCCTAGCTTTGTGTTTAAGAAAATCATGCTAGCACATAGTTAAACCCATTTTCTCCTTAATTTGGATCTTATTAGATATGATTTAATCAATTTGGTGCAAATTCCAATTGGTTCTAAATGTTGGTTCACCCAAGTTCGAACTTGACCTAATTAGGTTAGGTTTATGGGGGTGCCAAATGTTGGCGCCACCCAATGTTGTTCGGCCAAGTGATGGGGCGTACCCACATGGATTGGATCCATGTGTGTGTCGCCCAAATCAGATAAGGAAGAAGAAGGGATAAGCCTCATCCACTAATAGATGAGGATAAGAGATTTGATTTCCTTTGAATTTAATTTCAGATTTGAATTTAACTTCAAATTTAAACCCTTTGAATTCGAATCGAAGGTGGATTAGAATGAGACGACAACAATCTTATCTTATCTCCATACCAATCTGAATTTCTCGTTGGTTTTGTGCGATAAAGAAGAGAGAAATCAGATTGGGCGGACCTAAGAGAATTCTTCTATTTTAAGGCATCTGATATGATCAGATTCTTATAAAAGAGATTTTTTTTGACCGACCTACATGGCTACAGCACATAGATCATTTCCCATGCCTCCTTTCCTCCTTTCCACGCCTCCTCCCTCTTCTATCTCTGATTTCTATCCTTCTTTCACATTCAAAGGTGTTGGACGAGCTATCTGGTGGGTTCAAGGTGTCGAACACCGTCAGTTCTACGTGAAGAGTCGAAAAAGCTGCGATTAGGGACTGATCGGAGTCCCGTTGGAGATCAGATTTGAATTTGATCAAGGAGCTTGCAATTCTGTTAAGAGTAGGTGGATTGATCGAGGAGAAGGCATCCTAGATCGAGTCCGAGTGGATACTTATAGAGACCGGACATGTGTGTGGCTCCACAGCGAACCTCGGAGATCAACGGATCATCAATTATGGAGATTGCTACCCGCGCACAGTGATGAGATCACCTCTTATCTCTTATGCATGCTGATTTTTATTATTTAATATGTTGTTTATTATGATTTTATTTGATTTGGATTTAAATCTCGTGTGCTGGATCGGATAAATAAAAATTTTTGAATTCCGCTGCATCTGATCCGAACCGATCCGATGCACTACCCGATCCTCCAGCAACTTTGTTCAGAAAATAACAAATTCATGAGCAGATCTAAAAGAAGCTGCATTGTTGATGATGATTCTCCCCGATCCGATGGTTAAGGATAATAAGTTCTACCAAGAAATTGAACACCTAGCACCGGATAATCTACTAAAAGAGCTGGCATTTTGTATGATGCACAGGAGTTACTTAGAACTGCACCAATAGAAGAACTATATCTTAAAAGAGGCTTCAGCTTTTCAGTCTTAAAGAAAAGATAAGTGCTGATATTTATGCCCTGGCTAGATGACAGATGATTTGCAGAGATGAGAGCTGATCAAAATTGGTTATGAGAGAGCAAGCAGAGATTAGTTATGTCGAGGTAAAGATTTAGTGGGATAAAGATCACAAGAATGTTGGCAGTAATCTCAGTCATTACATTATGAAATTAAAGCAGCACAAGCAGAACTGCAGCTGTAGGGACATGAGCAGTGGAAGCTGGAAAAAGATGATCTAATTAATTACTACAACTGGGTCAACATAAATTCTGTGGCAGTGAGAAGTGGGTCCGCAAACCAACATACTTGACACAAAATAAGTAGGGAGATTCTGCAGAGAAGGTGAAAATGAAACAGCTAAAATAACAGCACTGAATTTATGATTTGATAATAAAATAGCTTAGAGATGCACCAATCTTCCTCTTGTGCAGTTGTTGTAACTTCCATCTTGTTAGATTTGCCAAATTTGAACAAAGAACCAAATGAAAGAAGCACTCAGCTCGATACATGGAAAGAACATGACAAACCATCAAGAGCAACATGATGGCAGTTGCTTTATTATGCTGTATCTCAAAAATTTTAGGTTGTCGAACTCATGTCTCTGAGTTAATCATGTATTAGCGCATCAAGTTTCTCTGTGCTACTGAATATTGACTTTAAAGCAGATTAATATGAGGAGAATGCAGCGTTTACAACTTTTATACTAGCATCATTAAAGCTGATGCCGGGTTTTGATTTCATAACAACATTCAACTATAGTTTGTTAAAGCAGTTTTTGCTTCATAAAGCTGATGATGCGTTTCATAATAAAGTTCTCTTAGATGGTCTTGGTCTTAAAGTGAGGTAAACAAATTAAACAAAATAATGTTAGAAAAAGTACCATAACTCTCAAGATGTTGAATAAGCATGGTTAAATTATTTTATGAGTACAAATTGCTCCAGGAGGTGAATTTATGCCAATATATTGGACCCCAAACATCCATATCTTGTTTTATCAGAATCCTATGATCTCAAACGGTTGACAGCATGACGTTGCAGAGATGAGAAAATCATGGAAACTATGAATACATTAATGGTAGTGAGGACCATGTTGCCGGTTCTGTACCTCAATTCCTGAGTAACATAGCAGATGCAAGCATGACCACAATTTTCCATGAGATAATGGGGTGCAACAATGATGGAGCCTTCACCACATATCCAATAGCCTGCATTTTATGGCAAAATCAACATCTATCATTCTACTCATCCAGCACAAACTACATCAACTCAGATGAGGCTTTTACAGGGAATCTCCCTAGACTGCTGTAGTTATTCAAAAATCAAAAGCATTTGCCCAGACAACACTGTCAATAACATAGACAATCTAAGAAAAAAATTCATAGAAGATACTTGCATTATTTTTCTTTATCATGTGCCTTTAAGTAGAACTAACAGAGACATTAAGAAAGAGTAAAGAGCTTTCATGCTTTTCTAAGGAACTCTTATTGTGTGGTGGATGGATCCAAAGAAATCCTATCAGATCATAAAAGGAAGCCTGTTTGATTAAATCATACTATTTGAGTCTCCTAAGAGTAGATGTTGCATTAGAAAGTGTCATTTAGATAGACTCACGGTCTGTGAGTTTTGGCTTGAACATCTTGGCAATGAAAAGAGAAGTTTCAATGTGATGTTAAAGAAAGATGTATGCAAAGGTGGCCTAAAAAGGAGCATAGGTTCAAAAATATTTGAAAATCTGAAGTACCTAAATAACAATGGGACATTAATGGTATGGTAAAGGTTCCCTTATCTCATTCTCTTGTTTTAGACCCTTTGCACTCACCATCAGAAGCACATAGAAGAAGCATTAAGAAGAAGCACTAAGTATTGCAAAATAGTACCAAATCAGCAAAGCCTATGAAGAGCTAAAAGAGATCAAGCTACAAGTGGATAAATAAACAATTGCAATTTTCCTTTTGCCTTTTGTGTACAATACCTTATACAAACTTCATGACTCTCACCGTGGCAAGGCTGAGCTGAGCTGAGCTGAGCTTTCCATCGTGATAACCGATGATACATACAACAGCCTTCCCCATACTTCAGAGACCAAAAAACAATAAAAAAGCCTTTTGCTGATGCACAACCTATCAAAGAACTGAAAATTGGCTCCGTGTATGTTTCATTTCTTGCACACGATTTCAGTTAATTGGATGAACAGACACCAAGACACAGTTAGAATGACTGCTGCGGCCTTCCTCCAGCAAGCCCAAAAGAACTATGACAAGAAACAAACTGCTGAGGGCCTCCTGATCTAGTCTTTCGAATTATTTCTCGATTCACATCCCCAATCTCCTCTTTATCAAAATTTGTGACTTCAGTGGAGGCAATGAAGCTCAGAACTTCTTCATTGCTATCTTTCTTGTCTCCTTTTGCATTGATTAATTCATCCACATCTTCTTCTGTAATGCTATCGATTTCTCCTCTTCTGTTCAAATTTGAACTAGAATTTGGAACCGGATACTTTTCATCTTTACCTTTTCTACTCCCATTAGACTTCTTGGGAACAAACTTCCTCCAAAACTTCTTCCTTTTGAATTACCAGAAGAACCAACATTTCGTCCCACGGCAAGATCCCTCCTTTCCGACAAAATCTCCCTCCCCTGATCCGAATCGATGGAGGATTCCTCCCAAATCCTGTCGGATGGCATCGAATCCACATGGCTCTCGACTCCAACTTCCCTTATAGGAGAAACCCGCTCCCTCCTCTCCAAATCCAATTCTCCGATCGTCGAATTCAAGCTCCTCCTCGCATTCGAGCACGGCTTCAAGAACTTAAACACCTGCAACCCCATAAAATCGAGCAAAAATAGGGCAAACGCTGAGACTGTGATCCCAGCGACAAGCTTCCTCCTTTCGATTGCCAGAACCATTAAAACCAACGAATTCACCACCAGAAGCCCAAATCCGGACCCGCTCGCATTGCTCTTGATCTCCACGCAAATGGGGAGTGGGGAGCAGGGGGACTCCTCCAAGATTCCACCGTCGCCGTCCCGGGAGCTGCGAACCACCGGACGGCTGGCATCTTCGACGGCGGCGACGGCAGGAACCCTAGGGGAGGAGGGGGTCTTCTTACGGGAGGGCTTCTTGAGGCGGTCGCGGTTCTTGACGACGAGGTCGGCGAGGGAGGTCGGGAAGCCGGTCTGAACGACGAGCGAGGCGCCGCGGTCCGGCCGGCCGAGGCCCGAAACGAGCCGGGAAAGGCGGCGGCCCGCGCCTTCTTCCACGGGTTCGGCATGGGCCAGGCCGGGTCCGGCGGTCATGGAAGGAGGAAGGGGGGCGGTTCGGACCGGCCGGAGGCGGATGGAGACGGAGAAGCTCCGACGCCACGAGGGAGAAAATAGAGGAAATTTGGTTGGTTAGTTTTTTCTGGTTAGTGTAAGATTTAAGCATGGATTTGCACGGGTTTTAAGGTGGTGATAGGAACGAAAAAACCGAAATGACCTCGCAGTGCCATCCACGTGGCCATTGGAGCTCCAGCTGTTCTCTATAAAACCCTTTATTCTGTTAATTAGTTGCATCATTAGATGGACGGTTGTGATGGCTGATTTACTGATGGTAGAAGCGAGTTAATGTCTGGTTATTTGTTTTGACCGTTCTTTTTTATTTGTTCCGGTGTCATCTTTGTCAGGACCATAACCCTTAATTAATTTTTAAAAATAAATATTTATTAAAAATAAATTTATTAATCTTTATCCACCGAGCATAAGAGCTTCGTATCTGAATTGACTCATATTAAGCTAGATCATCCTCAATTAGCAGGCTGGACGGTTAGACTCATTTAATCTTACCAATCAGGCATCAGTCGATCCTTTTTGTCGACTCTCATAAATATTATCAATACATCAGCCATCTTTAGCTACCAACCCTAGTCTGAGTCTCACCAAACTCCCTCGACTATAATCTTTTTCTAGAGTCTCATTGAGCCTTCTTCAGCTGTCTCATCAAATCCTTTAAGCTACCATTCTCTCTCAGAATCTCACAGAATTCTCTTCGACTACCAACCTCTCTCTGGATCTCACCAAATGTGCGCTAGAACTTTTCACAATAATCTTGTGTTTAGATTGGTACAATTAATGCAGCATCTGAGCCTGCACTGATATATGCAACGAGATGCATTGATGGATACCGACTGCTACCAATGACCTCGTTGCATTGTTTGATCTGGTATAATGAGGCACATTCAATTTGGTTGAAGCTATTGGAAGGGTGTTTGGTTGAAAAGAGTTGGAGTCTAAAATCGGAATGAAAATGGATAACTCCCATTCAAACCATTTGGTTGAAAAAAATCTCATTTCGATTCTGATTCCGAAACGAAATCAAAATGATCTAATCTATTTAAAATCCAATCACTACTCTCTCCTAAGATTCTGATTTTGATTCTGATTGCAAACCAGCCTACTCCCAAAATTCTTGCAATATGTCTTACAATCAAATTGCTCATAAGATAAGTTAGTTTCGAGGTACATTGTATGGATCTATTTTGTTTTAGATGTAGTTACAACTAGCTAGATATATTGGAACATTGTATTACACGAGCCAGTTGTACGGTTAGACCATTCTATTGCTACAGTTAATGCTAATTTTATAATATAAATGATACATACTTGTAACCAAAGATGTATTTGGACAAGTATTTCTTATTTCTGCATCCTTATACAAGGATTGAAGCTAGAATAGGCATATTTTCTCGGAAAAATTGATAGCCCTGGAAAAAAATCAAGGATTAAAAAATAAATTTATGATTAACAAAAGCCAATGTAGATGATGGTCAATTCGATTTCAGCGTTTTAGATAGAGTAAGGTAAAATTTAGATCGCTCTGCATACAACTGAACTATTGATTGTTGAACGCAACCTACACCTAACAAAATAACAAATGGACAGTTTGCTCACCAGTTCCAATCATGTAGGTCCCGCAGTTTGCTTTGACATGGGAAGGATTAAGATAGTAGCTGTTGATCCAAACTCGGGAAAACATGGTTCGGTCGAGCGAGTGGGCTCCACCAGCTTTGACCGGGTTGGTAGGCTGGCGCTGAGTACGAGGGAGAGGAGCAGAATCTTTTGCACGTGTTACACTTGATGTGCGCTACCGGACGTGTTACGTATTTTTTACGTGGTTGAATGTACGAGTGACGCAAATTATCGAAGGAAAAAAAAAAACAAGCGAGTCATCTTCCTTGTCTATTGTTTGGTTTGGGCTTGAAATCTATAGAAGGCAACGGCCATGTCGGCTGCCGGACCGACCAAGAGGATGGACATGAAAGACAAGAGGAAGACAAGGATGTTCCAAGACATGGCCGGAGCGATGGCCAAAGATCAATGTAATCAAGGGGTGAGAAGCAAGTTACATAACTAAAATAGGCCATGCACTCAAGTAACCGTAGAGGATTCATGATAGATGTTGAGCGACTATTGTTAGTGCTAAGATGTTTGCAAATATGATACTTTCTTGGTGCTTCAACAAGTCTTCTCTCTCATTTTACCAAAAAAAAAAGTCTTCTCTCTCATTAGTGAAAGTTTTTGACCCATGGCGTTTCAAGTTATGTCCCACATGCTGATTGTGCAAGGTTTACAGAGTTGTATGTGGTCTTGATCTGAATTATTGAACCCATTTTGCCAGTTAACGTGAGCATGCGCAAAGTTTGGTAATAATTTGCATGACTAATTAGGTTTGAGTCTATTCATACTTTTGGTTTGCCATGTGGCCTACACGCAAACACTCATTACATGATGGCATGGATCACAAATATATTAATGCTAGTTAGAGTCTAAACCACTTTCATTTGAGAAAAGAAGGTGCATATTGGGCAAGATAGCAGGTGGATCACGTCAATGTCCACTTGAAGAAAGTAGGTTAATCATATTCATCCTTTTCCAGAATCTAATTTTGAAGTATTCAAGTCAGATCAATGACTAGGAGATGTTAGACCCCATTGACTTGCATTGCTGCCTCCAACTTGATGCACTTTTATTCCCCAGTGTTTACACCGGTTCCTGATATTTGAGTATATATGCATACCCAGCCATGTGGCAAGGCCAGTGCAAGATATATAGTGATGAATGGTTTTCTAGCCAAGCACCCTAAACTGATAAAACCAAAATGATAAAAACTTAGAGACCGAAGCCTTAGCACTCTTTGATTTCATTAGGAGAAACAAATTGACAAAGCTCAAAGTTGGCTCAACATGGAAGCAATCGGACGCCCTACAGACTGAATGAGGAGAGCATCAGCTGAGAGAAATTGCACAACCATCAAGGATAAGCCGAACGAAGATTAGCTATTACAAGTTTAAGGTTAATCAGGTACAGTGATGTATGAAATTCCCTATTGACCTAGCAAGAGGATTGAGATGAGGTACGAGAATTGATAGTTATTAGAATGTGGAGAGTGGTTAGCGCCAGTCACTAGAATTGTGAGAAAAATGAAGGTTGAGCATGGATAGCTGCCGATGATAGACATGAGTGGTTACTAAACCATTTAATAATGTTATGTATAAACATAGGGATGTAACTTTGAGAAGAATTGGCCAATCAAATATCTATCATTTATCTTTATAATTATCTTTACTTTATCATTACATTTGTCTTTGATTTTCTTACTTTAATTATCTCTCTATCCTTCTACGTAGGTTGGGCTTTAACCTACCTCATCCTCCTCGGGAAAGACAGTATCTCGATGGTGAAAGTCCTTATAGCTTAAGGTATCAGGATTTTCGTTACCAATATTTTATTCTTTATCCTTTCTAGTTTTGACACTCGTGGCATGTCTATGCACTTGCGTGAACTTGCCAAAGATACGTACATCATTCTCTCTACCTAGTGGGGAAAATAGCAACCCAACACATCTTTTCTGTCATGTCTATTATGATGGTATGGGTGGCCATTGAGGTGCCACCATGAAAGAGGAATGGGACACAATCACTGGGACTGCCAGGGAGTCCACTTCAGCCTACAGAGGAACCTCAAATTCTTAGGCTAGGTCATTTGGACTAGCTCCTCCGGCACCACAAGAAATGAAGGTTCTCATCAATCAGACAAGTTTGACTCCGAGAGAATCTAGCTTCGACGGTCATATTCCTCAGGTAGAATTAATCTACCTATTTGCTGGTTTGTTGAAAGATATAGTCACGTAGTTTAAGCTTTATATAAATGAAAGCTAGCATGACCTACCAGAGCTAATTGCTAGTCAAGTGGCCATTGTGTTCCGGTCACTTGCAGAATGACACAAGACATCTTTGGATTTAGTAATATAGTGAATCGAGAGACTTATTTTTATTATTAAGAACTAATATCATTCACCAAACATGCTTCAATGCATATTATGATGAACTTGACTGATTATAGTCCTATAAAATGATAAATTAGCCTGTCAATCTTTACAATATAAGAATATCAGGCTGACCTTTGATTTTTGGCTTGTCAGAAGGATAACGTGGAATATTATTCTAGGGAGTCCTCAGGATTCACTGACTGATGTGAGAAAGAATTATTCCACCAGTAAATATCCATGGGAGGACGGAAACAAGAGTCTCCAGTTTGGTTCAGAAGTAGAGCCATGAATAAAATAAGTACTATTAGTAACTGAATAGAGTACACAACAATAATGATTGATCATTAAATAAGATTCATTTATCTATGGATAGATTTCAGCCAGAAGATCGATACAATGATTCAACATTAAAGTTAGATTTGCAAGATGGGGGAGCTTATATATTCCTAGCTATGTTCTTAATTTGCTCCACTTAGATTATAATTGTTCGGCCATCTCATCAACCTTGCTCATTCAAGAACTAGCCCTTGGAAGTCAGAAAGTGTAGTCACCAGTCACGAAGTCGAGCCCAATCCTAGAGGTCGTCGTAGGCATTCTTACTTAGTTTGAGCTCATTTTTGAGAATGGCTACTTCAAATTAACGTACAAGCTCCTCTTTCTAGGTGGTCTCTCGCTTATCTTCCCCAATCGCTGGGGCTATCAATTGATGGGTCTAGGAAAACAAGAAAGCCGGTCTAGGCTGGTCAAGTTTGCTATTTGGTCAACTAGGAGATCAGAAGTGTTTAATAGGGTGTCAATGATGCTCTGGATCTCAGTCATCCTTTGAGGGTTGGCTAGGTCATTGAGATCGAGATCGATGATACTCCGGATGGCTCTCCTAGCCATCAAAACTTTAGCTTGGAGGATAGATAAGGCAGAAATACTGACAGAGGAGGGCATGACTGAATCAGTAGTTAGCCTATCTTTCATCTTCGCTAGCGAGTTAAGGACATAATGCCCATGGCCACTACTAGTCTACAAAAAAGATGACCCATTAGGATAAGACCAGGAGTAAAAGGAAGGATAAAAGTTGAAAGACCAATTTAAATGGGTCTTAACCTGTTAGGTTAATGCCTGTCAGGGTAAACATCATTATTAGGATCAAACCCAAGCACTTATCTTTTAAAAAAAATAAGTGTAGTTTCCCAAGTACTTAGTAAAAGAATCTACCATAGTTACAAAAATAGCAACTTAGTAAAAAATCCAGGTACTTCGCAAAAAATCAACTATAGTTTCAAGATTAGCAATGTAGTGGAAAAGGAAAATTGTCATCGCTAAGATCAAACTTAGGCCAAATTAGCAACTTATAAAAATCAATTATAATTCCCTAAAAGCTAAGTAAATATAAACTAACTATAGTTCCAAATTATCAGCCTAGTAGAAAACCCAAATGCTTGGTAAAATAATTAATTGTACTTCTAGAACTTAGTAAGGAAAAATTAGCAACTTGGTAACGAACCCAGGTACTTCATAAAAATTAAGAAAAACTATAGGTCGAGAACTTCGTAACGAAAAAATGGGGGCCAAGATGCAGTTGCAGAACCTTCGTCTGGGCTAGCGAGCTAAGGACAAAATGACCTCAGCCACTGCTGGACTGCAAAAAAAAAAGGACCTATTAACATAAGATCGGGAGATAAAGGGAGGATAACAGTTGAAAGACTAATTTAAAAGAATCTTAACCCTTTAGTTCTTTTTTTTTTTTTTTTTGTAGAAACGGAGGAAGTAAGATGCTTCCACCTGAGATGAATATATTAATTATGATAGTATATGATAAGGAAGAAAGATGGGGACGCGCTTTTGGACATGGTCCCATCAGGTGGGAACTAGTGTCCCCTGACAAAGCCCTTGGCCCCCGCCCCCACCCCGGCGATCTGAAACACACTGTCAACCTTCAGAACATATCCCAGTGCTTTACAGGCCTATCACGGAAGGCACCAGACCTCCTTTGCACTTCTTTCCGCCATCCTTACGATAGTTTGAATTGAGTCTTCAAGCGTAAGTGACCAAACCTCCTTTCGCTATCTTCCTATGGTCAGCATTAGATATTATTCCTCCCTAAAAAAGATGGAGGGGTACTCAGGCTTCTTGTCTAAAGGTGCTGTCTAATATTGCCGCTACACTGTTTTGAGTTGTTACGGTCTAGTCATAGAACAGCGAGGCAAATCTATTTGCTGACCACCCATATGAATAAGCTTCAAAATTGAATACACAACTATTCCTTCTTCCAGATACACCAAAACCCACTGCAAATACTGCATCCCAAGCTTTTAACAATTCTGGATTGCTTATATTTGATCTCCAAATATGCCAAAGTTCGTACGTACTACTAGATACCTGCTGAACGATGGTATCGCATAGGATCCAGGACCAAATCTTCCTGAAGTATTCACAGCCCGGCATTAAGTGGTCTAATGTTTCAGAATAGTTAGGGCAAAGGGGCAAGCAGAGGGGCCTAGAACTCCTTCTTTTGCAGATTACCTGTGGTGAGCACCCTATTTTGATGGCAAAGCCAATTAAAAATCTTAACTTTCTCTGGTAATGGAATTTTCAAATTATTCTGCTGAAAAGAAGATCATTCTGCTATGCATCAAGAAGAAATAGCATCTTCGAACTGAAAATGGTTTAGATGGCAGCCATTTCCAACATCTTCTGTCATTATCTGCCCCAAGTTGCAGGTGTCTCATTACACTCTCCAAGTTCGGCAACTCCCTAGCTGTTGCTGAACATAATGGCTCTCTAAATAACCTAGACCAATCAACTTCACTATAAAAATGATGGACCGAGCCTGAAGTTTGGTGAGCAACCATGAATAAATGGGAAAATCACCGAGCAAGAGTTACGTTTCATACCAGGGATCATTCCAAAATGAGACCAAATGCCCATTACCCACTATGAATGCAAAAAATTGCCGGGCCATGTCCTTCACTTTTAACACATTTCGTTAGAAGGGAGAGGTGACTTTGGTGCACCTCGATGTTGAGTCTCCAGGCTTGATCTTAGAATAATAAGCCTTCAGAATCAATGAGCTCCATGGATGCTCTATCTCATTGTATAATTTAAACCACCATTTAAGCAGCATTGCTATGTTCTGAATTCTAAGATTCATGATGCCAAGGCCTCCCAAAATTTTTGATCTGCATATCTGTCTCCAACTAACAAGATGTTTGATGCTCTAGCCATTGTTCGAATTGTTCCATAGAAAGGCCTGGCATATACCAT
>KE504654.1:61062-74049 GCA_000441515.1 Elaeis oleifera | reverse complement strand
ACGATCTATCGTGGATCGAGCGACGTTTCACGCACGCTTCTCGCGATCTATGACTTATTCTGTGGATCGGATCGTGATCCGATAGTTTTGGGACGTTGCGGTCGAGATCCAATAGTTCCAGGGATCTTTCTGGGTGATTTAAGGAGTCCTAATCATGTTCAAACTTGTTTTAGGCCTTTAAAAGGCTCTGATTAAGGAACGGAGAGGCTATTGTGGGTGCGGTTTCATTAGTGGAAAATCCAGAGAGAGAACAGAGAGGTGACGCGCGGCGCTGAGAAGAGAAGGAGTAGAGAGGCTTCTGGACAGCGAACAGTGGTCGCTTCAGGGATTAGGGGGTCTTCCTAGAGAGAGAGTTTTGTGAGGGAGAACTTCCTGTGAGAGAGAAATTGAATGTACGAGGATTGTGGGTGAGATCTCCTCTTGTAATTATTTTTTTTTCTCATAGTGAAGTTTGCATGCTCCGTGGAGGCGAGTTTCTTTTGGCCGATCTACGTATTTGATTATTTTCTGTTTTATTTTTCTTTCTTTCTGCTGCATCGTGCGGTATCGAAAAGATCCTGGGAGGTGGTGTCCTAGTCAAACATCCATCCAACACTAATAAGTTATGATGCCCCACCGATCCTGATGCATGATGCACATTCCACTACTCAAAGAGATTTCCATAAGTTGATCTGATAGTTTCCATGAATAAGAGCAAAGAGATCTCTTAAAAGATGATCAAATATCCTTCTAATTGGGAATGGAACGTCAAACCCGAACACAATACTTGCTACTGCTTTCGAATTCCAGCAGATTAAAAGAAGATCAAAGAGACTAATAATCGCTTAATATTTGAGATTGTGGGAAGGGCGGTCTCTAATTTGATCCCAGTGGTTAACAACAAGAGTGAAACCCTCGCCCCTAATATGTCCTAAGGCCATCAGTGCTTGAACTACCTTGCAGGAGGGACACGAAATGAAAAACTTATTATCACGAATTAATCTACTAGTTGTCCAGGATCTAGGAACTCTAGCTTTATGAGCAAGGGTGATCCCCACATCGTCGACCTTGATCAAGGGACCAAAGGATCAGACGAAGGCAGCCCAAGCTAACTAGGTGCCGGTTTCGGCCATCTCGATTGAGAAGGATAGAAAGACCTTCAGACAATTTTTCTGGCTGAGTGGGGAAGTCATGGCCAGAGTAGTGGAACAGTGTTGCTGGGCTACAGATGAAGAGAGATTGAGGTGTGCCAGGTTGTGCAGGAAATCTAATTTTGAAATACCATGAGTTTCTTTGGGCGGTCCTAAAGATTTGGCAGTGACAGATGTGTTACCAGGAGAATGAGGAGGTGCACGACGGGTTCTAAAGGCATGGCCATAGTGAAGACAGACAAAGATTTGATAGGGTTTCTACAATCCCTCTTCTTATGCCCTACACCCCACATCTGAAGCATCTCTGACCTTTAAATAGCTTCACAGAGGGAAGAGGGTAGGGGAGGAAAGAGGAGCTGAACGCATACCTGAAATGATCTTAAATGCTGCTGGCTTATCGCCGCTTCGGCTGAACAGGACTGCATCGGCATAAGAAAGAGCCGTCGAGTGGATGTGCTTCGAATCGCCGATGCCGCCGCGCTGCCCGACCTCCCTTTTCGGTGCACCAAGTTTCTGGGAAGTGATCACCACCCATTCCCCGGATGGCGGGGGTGGGGGTTTAATTGCACAGGCTCTCACTATCGAGGGGATGACATGCACAGACGATCGGGGGCAGGAATGAGTGATGTGACCATGCTGCCTTCGGATGTGGTTGGGAGGTCTTCTTGGTTGAGTACCAAGTGGGGTCAAATTTGCACCCATTAATGGCGATGTGGAACCAACTATCAACGGCTTGGGTGGACAGCACTGTGCTGGGGTCCACTTGTGATGGAAACTATTTGCAGGGTCATCACAAGTGTGTAGATGGGATTTTATAAGTGGTTGAACAGGGGAAGGCACGTGGGAAACGACGGCGGATGAAGGGATTATTGCGGATCTGGTATCATTTTATTGAAATAGAAAGAAAAAAAATATATATATATATAATCAAACATACGGATTAAGTCAAGGTTCATGTTCACATGCAAGTTTCATAAAAAAAAAAATTATAAAAAAAATTACACCCTCAATCTTCGTACACCAATCCTTCTTTCTCAACAAGAAGCATTTTCTCACAAAGCTCTCTCTAGAAGACTTCCCTGAAACAATCGCTGTCCGCTGCCTGATAGTCTGCTTGAAGCCTCATGCTTTTGCTCTCTACTGGCGCCTCTCAGGATCTACTGTTGCTGTCGAACTACTGCTACCACCATGGTCTGCCGACTGCCACACCATTCTTTATTGCCCACAGGGCCTCTTAAAGGCCTCAATTTTATGTCCAAACCATACTCTACGCAACTTAGGACTCCTGATAAGTTCCAAACAGGCCACTGAACTGTCAGATCACACCCGGCATGTTCTCTGGCCCTCCGATAAAATCACAAATTAACCTCATCAAGCCCACTCACATTCCTGACCATCGAATCGTGCAACTCTACGTCCGTGGACCGCCTGTAGACTGCATCCACCATGAATCAGGCCAACCATCGCACGCCGCACGCCAAAATCCCACATGCATGCATCGTGATTTTTCCCTAGAAGCCACTAAGGGTCCACGTGTTGAGCGTGGACCGCATGGATGTGGTCCACGCTCACATGGCGATGGACCATCGTGTGCCAAGCGGTCTGAGCTGTGCTTGCCCACGGGCTGCACATGTGCTCGCGAGCTGGGCCCGTGCGCATGCGCTGGGCCACGCCAGCACCTTCCTTGGCCACGCCCAGCTGCAGGCCGTGCGCCTGGCTGTTGGTGTGCCTACGGGCCGAGCCATGACCTACTGCCAAGCCCACCTACGGTCCTCTTCTTGGGCTGTGATTTTACTTGTAGAATAAATTTCGAGGTATTTTCTCAATAATTTTCCACTTCGACTTGACATTCGGCCTCCACCTAAATTTGAGAGCTTTTTGAATGATCTCGCCCCCATGTCTTGGGGCAAATACATCCGTTGATCATGAATAGACAAATATGGGAGTGAAGTCAGACCGCTCGATCCCATCTTCGTCATATGCTATGCTCTGTCTGACCTAAAATCTGCTCGAGATAGCCTCCTGCGGTAATAGGAACTTCACCTTCTAATATCGCCTGTCATCCTCTCGAGTCTCATGGCTCGTGTCCAATCCACCTGCTCTTGGAGCTCCATCTCACACTGAATCTCACTGGCTCCTGAAGCTCTACCTTGCACTAAGCTTCCTGCCAAGAAGTAATATCCTCCATATTTTTTTCCTCATCACAATTCTACTGCCATACAAGACCTTTAGGATTTCTCCATTAGCTCTCCACCTGTAGCCGATCGAATCCAGTCTACTCAGTGAGATCAGATTCCTTCTGAAACTGGGTATATATTAGATCTCACCCAATTTTCTGACTATTCCATCATGTACCTTCATGCTGACGATCCCAATGCCCTCAATCGCATAGCTCGATCCATCTGACAAGTGAATAGTGCCATCACTACTTTCTAGGGAGTCAAACAGCCCCTCTCTGCAATACACATGATGCAAATATGCAGAATCCATAATTCACTGATGGAAAAAGTAGATACCTTATTTGAGACCAGAAGAACGTCATCGCTGTCTTCTGCATCGCTACCTACCATCGCCATGGTAGCCTTCATCCGATCTCTAAGCTACGGGTAATCTCTGACATGATGCCCAACTCATCACACCGGTAGCACTTGATCTAGCTCGAGTCTCTGGTCCAGGACTTGGACCGCCCATATTGCGATCATCCTTTGCTTTACCTTCTGCCACCATCACCTCCAGATACCATTATAACCGAGTCGCCATCTGAACTCAAAGCTTGGTTCTTCCACCTAAGAACTTCATTCTGGAGTAGTGCAGAAGTAACCTCCTCCATCTTAATGATGCTCTTTCCCACTAGAAAGCAGTCACCAAAGACTCAAAAGAAAGGGAAGCGACAAAAGCAAAACCAACGCCCTAGTCTTCTCCTCAACTTTCTCGCCAACGCTGAGGAGTTCGGTAAGAATCTTCTAGAAGTTGCTGAGATGCTTCTGCACGCTATTTCTCGATCATCGGCAGCTGGTAAAACTACTTCTAGAGGAAGAGAGTATTAGTGAGTGACTTCACCATGTATATCTCTTCGAGCTTCATCCATATCGCCATCGAAAAAGTTTCACCAAGCACATGGATCACCACATCATCTGCTAAGTACAAGTAGATCATACTCACTGTCTGTATCTGAAACTGCCTCCAAACTGTCCCCTCTATGGTAGCCGGCTTCTCCTCATATAAGAGAGTATCGATCAATCCTTGTTGGATGAACACATCCTTCATCCTCACTCACCACAAGAAGAAATTGCTCTTTCCATCATACCGATTGATCTCCACCTTGATTGAGCAAGATTTTTTCATCTTCTTCAATCTTGATCATCACTGCCAAAACCTGCACCCTGGTACCACCTAGCTCTGATATCAATAGTTGTGGATTTGGTATCATCTTGTTGCAGTAGAAAGAAACAGAAATAAATAAGAACATAATCAAATATATGGATTAAGCCAAGGCTTACCTCTACGGGACATGCAAGCTTCACTATGAGAAAAAAAATTTACAAGAGGAGATCATACCCTCAACCCTCGTACACTAATCCCTCTCTCTTAATAAGAAGCACTTCCTCACAAAGCTCTTTCTCTAGGAGAATATCCTGAAATGATCGTTGTCCGCTGTCTAGCAGTCTGCTTGAAGCCTTCTGCTTCTGCTCTCTACTGGCACCTCAAGGTCTACTGCTGCTGTTGAACTACTGCTACCACCACGGTCTGTCGACTGCCACACCATTCTCTGTTGCCTATAGGGCCTCTTAAAGGCCTTAGTCCCGTGTCCAAATCGTGCCCTAGACTCCTAATAGGTTCCAAACAGGCCAATGAACCGTCAGATCACGCTCGACAGGATCCCTGGCCCTCCGATCAAGTCATAGATCAACCTTATCAAATCCACTTGCGTTCTTGGCCGTCGGATCATGCAACTTTGTGCCCGTGGACCGCATCCACCATGAACCAAGCCAACCATCATGCGTCGCGCACCAAAATCCCACGTGTGCCATGATTTTCCTCGTAAGCCACTAAGGGCCCATGTGCTGAGCGTGGACCGCATGGACACGCCCATGTGGTGGTGGATCGCCATCTGTCGAGCAGTTTGGGCCACGCTTGTGCGCGGGCTGTGCATGCGCTTGTAAGCTAGGCCTGCGTGCATGAGCTGGGCCACGCTAGTGCCTACCTGGGCCACATCAAGTTGTAGGCCATGCGCTTGGTTGTTGGTGTGCCTGCGAGCCAGGTCGTGGCCTGTCTGCAGGCCTCTTCTTGGGCTGTAGTTTCACTTGTGGGTCGAATTTTGAGACATTTTTGTCAACAGAGATGCTGGTGAATACGAAGATATAGCCCCTTGCCAGAGATCTGCAAATCCAGAATGGTACCCTAAATGGAGATTTCCTAGCTGAAGAACAGGTTGCCACTCTCTCCTAGTTCGAGAGCTTCTCTCTCTAATTCCTGACATATTTCTCCCTCTATCTTAACCTGTTAGATTAAAACATCATTATTCGGATCAAACCCAAGTAACTTTTCAGAAAAGAAAAAAAATGTAGTTCCCCATATACTTAGTAAAAGAATCAACTATCGTTACAAAATTAGCAACTTAGCAGAGAATTGTGATACTTCAGAAAAAATCAACTATAGTTCAAAATTAGACACCTAGTAAAAAAAGGAAAACCACCGTTATCGAGACTAAACTTGGGCCAATTAGCAACTTATAAAAAAAAGAGAAATTCTATGTGCATCGTGGACGGTGTAGAAAATCTGACGTGGAGTGCACCACCTCATCCGATTGATCCACGTAGTCACCACTTTTCAATATGTATTTAATGCCTGTAGGTCAGCTTTTTTGTTAAAAATTTTGTATGACGAAAATACTCCTATTTTTAAAAAAATTATGACATCCTGTAATGTAATATAACCCAAAATGTCATAATATGGCCTAAGATATCATAATATGAGAGGGATATTTTTATCCGACCACTTTTCAATGCGCATCTAATGCCTGCAAGTTGGTTTTTCATTGAAAATTTAAATGATGAAAATACTCCTATTTTTAGAAAAATTTATGACATCCTGTACATATTATGAATGCAGAATGTCATAATATGGACATAGAATGTCATAATTTTTACGAAGTACAGGAGTATTTCGTTATACAGGATTTTAAACGAAAAATCAATCTGCAGATATTAAATATGTATTAGAAAGTTGTGGCTATGTAGACCAATCGGACGAGGTGATACATTCCACGTCAGATTTCAACATCGCCTGTGATGCACAAAGAATTTCGCTAAAAAAAAACATCAACCATAGTTTCCTAAATGCTTAGGCAAAATAATCAACTGTAGCTTCAAAATTATCACCTTAGTAGCAAAACAAGAATACTTAGCAAAATAATCAATTGCAGTTCCAAAACTTAGTAGGAAATAAAAAAGAAAAGCCGGGATGGAACCGAGGTCAAATTTGTGAAAAAATGAACTGCAAACTTAGTTGGGGGTTTGGTATAATTTGTTTTTTGTTTAAACTTGTAGCGTAGCTTTCCTGGCTTGGAGGGCTGGTATAACTTTGTTTAAAAAAAAAAAAAAAAAAAAAAAGGAAGAAAAGCCGCCAATACAGAGGATTGAACCTAGGTCAAATTAGTAAAAAAAATCAACCGCAAACTTAATTGGGGAGTTTCATTGTTTTAAACTGGTAACGTAGCTAACATAGCTTTCCTAGTTTGGGGGACTGGTATAATTTTGTTTGTAGAAAAAAACATAGCTTTCCTGGTTTGGGGGACTGGTATAATTTTGTTTGTAGAAAAAAACATAGCTTTGCGCCGTTGCCGGGGATCGAACCCGGGTCACCCGCATGACAAACGGGAATACTCACCACTATACTACAACAACCTTGTAGATGAAGAAAAGTCAGATAATTAAACTAACTCTAATTTCTAAATATGCATGTCCAAAACCAAAAGTAGGATTTGGAAAGCCAATCCAAGTTGGGGAAGAGTTTTGACCTTTACAATTGTGATAAATTTGAATTTAAAATTTTATTTTTAAGAGGATCAGTATGGCGTTTCCATCAACATCATCTCACCGTGGCATTCCTTATTATTTGTTTTTTCATAAGGCAGAGCACTTATGCAATATGAGTACAAATATAACCCTCCACCCCCCCCAAAAAAAAAAGTCAAAAAGAGTGTCTCAAAAGAGTAGTGGCAAAATAAAAAATCAATCCAAATAATCCTTCTTGAATGCTACTTCCTAGTTTGCGGTATTATTTTCCTCATAATAGATATTGCTAATGACATCCCCCCTTCCCAAAGGCCTCCAAAGATCACGAATGAGTAGATGCTTGGTACCTAAACTGGCCTACCTCTACATCCAACCCACCACTATAGTAGAATCTCCCTCATTAGCTAATTGATTAGCCCTTAGGACCAGCCTCGCATACATGATGCCCTTCCAAGCCGCAATGCAGCTCTGCTGTAGATGTGGTAGTCTCAAAAAGATGGATCCCATCAGCCATAATAAATCCAATCCGAGCCATGACATACATGCCTCCACTACTGCTGTCGATGATACAATCATTGAAGTCGGCCTTAAAATACTCGGGATATAGGGGCTCTCAAGTAGGGGTGGCAATAGGTCGGGTCTGGGTCAGATCGACCAATGCACATACCTGTCCCACCATAGGAAAACCTATACCCATATCCATCCCATATCCATCTCGGATCGGGGCGGATTGGATAGAATAAAAGATGGAGATTAAATCAGGATGGATCGGATATACCACCTTGCCTCGGATCAGATCGGATCGGATCGAATCAATTCGAGTCGGGTCAGACCTCAAAAAATCCCTCAATCCTATAAACAATCATGCTTCTACCAAGATTAAGCTCTCAAAACCTCAAGAACCAAATCACTCTCTTAAAAAATCCCATCGAAACTTAAGAAACCCCTTCAATCTCTCTGATCTCCCACAGATGCTCTCCTTTCCTATAGATCTCCTAAAAAAGAGAATGAAATGAAAAGAAAAAGAAGTGAAAAGAAAAAAATGATAAGTTATGTGGGAAAAGGTCTTACCTCTAATTTTTTTTCTACTTTTCCTTTGTTTTCCTTGATTTTTCCTTTGTTTTATCCCAATTTTTCACCTTTTTTCCATCCTCAGGAGTCCCAATCGGGTGGGAAGGTTGGAGTGGCCGAATAGAAAAAAAATCCTGATAAAACTTAAGAAACCCCTTCTATCTCCCAGAAGTGCTCTCTTTCCCATAGATCTCCAAAAAAAGAAAAAGAAATGAAAAGAAAAAAAAAGCAAAAGGAAAAAAATGACAATCTATGTGGGAAAGGTCTTATCTCTCAATTTTTTTCCAATTTCCTTTGTTTTCTTGATTTTTCCATCATTTTCTCCCAAAATTTTCTCTATTTTTTCCATCCTCAAAAGTCCCAATTGGATGGGAGGCATGCAGTGGCCGAATAGAGAAGCTTCGGAAGCTTATGGGAGTGGAGTGGCCGAATATGAGAAGATCAGACAGCTAAGATTTTGTGTTGGATATTGGATGTGTGTATACATATATCAAGTTGGATTCAAAGTGGGGTATACTATTATCCATACTCGACCCATACCCATTTGGAGTTTTTTTTGCTAAAATCCATACCCACTCCAGATTTTAATCGGATCAGATAAAATCTACACTATTCAGATCGGATTGGATCGGATACCAGATGGGTTAGACCAAATTGCCACCCTACTCCCAAATGATGAAGATTTGATGAGATGTTACATAAGTATGAGGAGAGTCCCTGGTGTCCCAAGTCAACATAGTCGAACTAGTGGATGATAGGTCAGTGATCTTTGTAGCATAGATCAAGACTCTCTCCAAGACAAATCTCATTAGCTACCACATCGCCTAAAAAATGCTACAATTCCACGCTAGCCAGATATGGTAGACGGTATAAGCAGCCCTAATGCCTAATAATCTAGAGGCCTTGGCCCCCATGCTCTATTGTGATGCCTCCAGAAGAGCCTGCACCATCTCCACTAACTAGGGCACCACAAGAAAGAGGTGGATAACCGACAGACATGCGCAGCTCTTGGATAGAGAAATAGGGCATACTCCATCGTCTCATTATCCAAAACACAACCATGATAGGAGAATAGGATATCCATCCCCCGAGCCCTTAGTACTGCCTTAGTGGGAAGATGGCTCCAAGCTACCTTCTAAAGCAACAAGCTCACTCTAGGGTAAACCCCAAGCCTATAGATCCAATCACCATCCAACCTCCTAATCAACTCACCCCTATATAGATCATGCAAATCCCTATCCACCATTCTCAAATTCCATAATGAATGCCAAACCCTGATATCTAGGCTACTATAGATAGGGACCGCTTGGGACAGAACCCACTCGATCAATTGATCTCTAAAGTAGCGAGTCACCAACTCCAAATCCCAACCTCTACCATCCACCTAGAATAGGTCTCAAACTTGCATCGACTAACCAATCTCTATATTGACATAGGTCGGCCATCGGCAGAGCAGGAGATCAACCATCCACGGGACTTGCGTAATCGTGATTGAGAGCCCATCCCCACCCACCAAGTAGTCTGGGCCAACACATCAGGTGTGCCAGAGCAGATTTTCCTCCATATGAAGGAACTGTGCTGGGTATTATGAATATCCCTCATAGTAGTCTAAGAGCCATACCTAGCATGTATCATCACACTCCAAAGATTATCAGACGGAAGCAGAAATCTTGCAGCATGCCGAAAGATTGGGGCATCATGCCAAACCATCACGAGCTATATACTAAGTCCCTCCACTGATCGGGCGACAAACAACCTCCCATGCCAAAAGGTGCACCACACCCCTCCATGGTGTGAGCTCCATAGGAAGTTTCTAAAAAATTGCTCGAGCTTTTGAAAAGAGATCCTCAGCATGATTGTGTTAGACCGCAAATATATGTGGATAGAACTAAAAATCGATGTGATCAAAATCATCCTAGCAATCATAGATAAAGCTTTGGCTTACCAACCCTTAAGACACTTCCAGATCAATGCCTCTATATCCAAGCACTCTATCTTCCTCAGTCTCCTTCTTCCTATTATTTCTTCATTGATCAACTTTTTTTCTAATTTTCTCTTGGTACATTTCTGACCCTAGAGTTAGTCAAATGCTTTTTTGATACATGTTAGTCAAATGTTTTGAGCCAGCGGTTAGTTAAGTGTTTATTTTCATTTTTTATTTGGTTAAAGAAAGCCTTTAGATTGAATTCATTCAACTAATTCTTCTCGATACAAGATAAAAAGATGGACAGGAGAGAGACAATACCTGAAGACAGAGAATATCTCTATGGAGTGGGAGATATATGACAAGCTTCTGCAAGGAGAAAGGAAGGTCATGGGTGCTGGACATTAAATTTTGAAGCTAGAGAGAAGCAAATACGTCTTTCCTAAGTTTAGATTTCTCATGTGAAATTATTGGTTAGACCAGATTTATCACTGAATTGGTACGTATTTAGTCACGATTGAACTAGTCTGCTAGCTCAATGACAAATCTGATCCAACTAAAATTTTATATTTCTCATGGGTTATTTTTACCTACCCAACAATCCTATCCACGTGGTATCCATATCAGTAAAAATCATTGCTTAAAGACTTTGGTTGAACATAGGAGAATATGGAAGAGGATCATTTTATAAGATCCTTGACATTATGATGAAATTTTAGGATATTGAAAGATCACTTTTGATTTGCCAAACCAAAAGGTCACTTTAAAGTCAGGTTAATATAAATATTTTATTATTTTTATCCTCCTACATCTTCTTCTTCGCTTCTCCTCACCGTTGCTTGCCACCTCCCGCCCACCTCCCCAATAGTCTTTCCCCTCCTCTTGGTGCTCGTACTGTCCTACCCCACAGTCTTCTCTCCCCTCTCTCCGACCCACCCCAACCGATGCTTGTGCCACCCCTCTCCCGCGACCGTGCCACCTCCCTGCTTGTGTTGCCCCCCAACCCTCTCTTCTTTCTTCTTCTCCACCGTAGCACCCTCCCACCAACGACCGCGTCGCCTCCCTGTTATGCCCTCCCACCCTTTCTTCTTTCTTCTTCTCCGCCACAGCCCCCCCATTCGCCACCGATGATCGTGCTGCCTCCTTACCGTGCCCTCCCCCCAATAACTGCACCACCTCCTTGCTCGTGCTCCCCCTACCCTCTCTTCTTCTTCTTCTCCACCACTGCCCCCCACCCTCCACCTCTCTTCTTTTTCTTCTCCGCTACACCTGTCCCCCTCTCTCTTCTTCTTTTCTCCACTGCATCCCCCCTTCTTTCCTCTACCCTTGGTGATGACCCTGATGCCCCGCTCCTTCTCCTCTACCCTTGGTGCCCGCACCTCCTCCTCCTCCCTCTCATCTTCCTCTGCCTTGGAAGACGACACTGTCGCCCTACCCCACCTCTCCTCCTTTGCCCTCGGTGCGCACCCCCCAACTCCTCCTGGGCCTTTCCTAACTCCACCACCCACCTCTGCCAAAAAATCATGATTTGGGAGAGGAGTGGCAAGAAAGCTTTTGAAAAAAAAACTGATCATTCAATTTAACCCTAACCTTTTGGGTATTTACTGTATCGGCCATGCACATCTACAGCTCTAACTAATTGCTGATGGAGAAATCTAAACCATCCATCTTTAATCCGATGGTCAGAATAAATCAATTGTAAAAATACTAAACTATCATTTGGAGTACTGTAACAAAATCTTTATATTTATGATGTGATCTCTGATATTCATAGTATGTCATGAACAATCTTAATCAAGTATTAGCATGAGTCCCGCACCATGTAGCAAATTCGATTAAAATAAAAATAGTTATAATTATTCTAAATATATTATTTTGGATAAAATTTATACATTGTGTAGTTTTGTTTTGAATACTTACATGAATTTCAGCTTATTTTCCCTTACATTGTCACTGTTACAAAGAAAAAACCAAATATATAAAAAGTTTAGGGAATTCATAAAGAATGCTCAATTATAAACAAATATACTTAATATTATATCTAATATTGTTCAGTACATCATTAAATATTTACATCAAAAAAAATCTTGCTAATACAAAAAGAGTATATAAACTTTAAAAGCTAATCAGTTCTTTTTTTCATAAAATAAATAAATCCTAATGAAGACGGTTATGGATAATTTTCATCCACTGACAACCAAGCATTCTCATGAATATCCTTCTTTATTTGTTGACTTCTTTTCGCAATGCATCATAATCAAAATTTAGTTGTCCATGTTTGTCAACAATAAATTGTAGTTCCATCATAAGTTCTTTGCTCAACCTTGAGACTTTTTTGAGCTAAATTAACCATCTGATATAAATAGTCACTATAAAAAAAGAAATTTTTATGATGAAAATAATTTTTCATCGCTAATAATAAAATATTTACGATGATTTTACTTTTTCATTGTAAATAAATTATATCAGTGATGAAAAAAAATTTATCATAAATATAAATTATTTATGATGATTATTTTCATCATAAATAATAAAATATTTATTTTAATTTAAATTTTTAAATATTAACGATGAAAAGATTTTTATCGTGAATAATATAAGTGTTTGCGATGAAAACTAACTTTTTGTCGTAAATATTTATTATTTATGATCAAAAATTTTCATTACTAATATTTAAAAAAATAAAAATTTTAAAATTCAAAATTATAGATTATTTGTGACTAAAATTTTTCATCATAAATAACTAGTATTACCGATGAAATTAATTATCCATCATAAATACTTGCTTATTATGATGAATATTTTTTATCATTAATATTTGAAAAAATAAAAATTTAAAATTTAA
>KE504654.1:21380-32306 GCA_000441515.1 Elaeis oleifera | reverse complement strand
ATAAGTATCAAAATTACATACACATCAAAAAAAATCATGTCAGATCCTCCTCATCACCCTTTTTATCCTCCTACTTATATACATCCTCTCCGGTAGCTGATGGATGAGAGCCGAATGTTCCTACATCTTGTAACAAAAAAAATAAAATATTATTAATAAATTTTGATATAAAAATATATATATCAATACGGAGATGTATATTTCGATATACTACTCTGATTCTTGAATAGATTATTCCTACATATTTCATTCGATGATATGAAGCTATAGACACCTCTAGCCCATCAATTGGATAGTTAGATTGAATTTTTATCCCTAAATCTTCTTTCCGAACTCAAGCCTAAACATATGAAGCTTCTCAATATAAAATTTAAATAAATAAAAAATTATTAATAGACTTATTTACTGTGATGGCTATGATAACGAACCTAGCTAATCGTGCAGATATGGATCTCAAAAAATCTCAACGATCGTATCGTGGATAGTGTCTTGAAAGTTCTGAGGTTGTTGGCTCCAAAGCCTCTGCACGATCTTCTCCATATGTGCATCACCCTACGTCTGGATCGTCAAGATCTGAGAGGAGGACGTCGAAGAGTATCGAGCTGTTGAAGAGTCAAAACTATGATCGAATCTTATGATCTAGCTCTTACTCACCACTCCGATGGCCCTAAGCCATCCCTCGAGGTCAAAGAGAGGCTGAGAGGATGGATCCTCATGATGTCGCGATACGAGATACTCCGCATAATCTGTCTATATAGTTTAAAATTATTAATCCATATATATTAGTATATATATAAAATTAATAATAATATTTAAATTATTATCACGATCTATCGAGATCTAGGATCTAAGTAATCATCAGTCCTCCTAGACTGATGTGTGGCCTCTCATATCTGCAGCTGCCCTAGTATACGATTCAGTTGTTGTGTCTATAATAAATAAATAATAAAATTAAATTAATTAAAATATACATATGATCAATTCAATATGAAATTAATTTAAGTGTAGAATTTTTATCAATCTATCAGCCATAACATGTGTGCCAACGGAGTCGCCACTGGTGTGCTTGCTCGGATCCTACTAGGCGGTCCGATTCTATCACGTCCTCTACCGCCTATCAGAGTACTCTTCAATGCTTTATTGGTCATAGAGAGCCTCCCATATATCCACCCATATCCAGTGATCTATGTAAGATTTTTAGTCTAATAGTGACTCAAAATTAGAGTGCTCTATGGTAGAATGCCTAAGGCTACGTAGCCCATCCTAGAGCCTACGTGTGGCCACCTCCTCGAAGGTCCAACAACCAGCCTCCTAATCCTAAGGAGTCTCGAATCGATAGTACTCCTGTAAGCAAAAGTAAGCACGTATTAATAAATAAATATAAATCTATCATAATTTAAAATTAACACCTTTGACTTACTAAGAACATCTCTCAGGCTGCATTACGAGCCTCCAATGGCTAACTGGAGAACTCGTTCACTGGCTCCGGTATCAATCATCGGATGATCCTGGTAACCATGCGAGGCACCCCAGGCTCTCTAAATATGTTATAAATTAATTTGAACAATAAATGTTAGATTCTAAATAGTTAAATTTAAACATATTCAGTAAAATATAGTACTTACAAGTGGCTCTAAATATGGATGAGCTCTCTATCCTCCGACTGGATCGAAGGTGTCGTGAGTCAGACAGATCCTCTACCATGCCAGTGACTTTGAGAGTCGGATGCTGCTCCATGTGACTGTGGGATCACCACACATTATCCAAAATTGAGTATCAAGACATCATAAAGAATGCTATATTAAATAATAAAAGATAAAATAACATAAAAGAGAGTATCTAAAGTATTAAAGTTTACCACGTGGTATATGTGGCGCAGGACCATATAAGCTGACTGCATGAGAGCTCTCTCCTCGACTGTGATGGCTCCGACCTCAAAAATATATGATCTACAATCTTTGAAAATAAAATAATAAATTCATAGATTAATTATACAATTATAGGTGGCAATGTAAGATTTAAAATGATACAAGACAAGTATTTAAAATGATTCAAGACAATGCAAGAATAAAATGATACCAAAAGGTCACGGTGATTCTGGGTTCGCGAGAGAAATTTCTCAAGGCCGAGATCGAAAGAATGAGAGCGGCCAGAGGTGGCATTCTGGATACGAGATATAAGAGCTTGGATACCTAAGTAGAGGCCGTCGCTAAGAGGTGCTTGGATTTGGAAAGAAGTCCAAGAAAGAAAAGGTGGGGCTTCGAAGAAGAGTCTTCGAGCTAGAGCAGAAGCTTCACGAGAAGAGGCACAGGAGTGCTTCACTAGAGGCAAAGCATAGAGAGTCAGAGGTCTAGAAGTTCATCACAAGTGAGGAGCACTACTCATCAGCTTCTTCAGATGTTTGGTACCCTTTAGATTCTTTGTCTAATTCTTCCTCTTCTTCCATATCTTCATCTTCTTCCTCTTCTTCCTCTTTTTGATAGAATTGCCCTTTAAACAAACTCAGAATGATCTACCTCCTTATGTTGGCCATCACGTAGGAGAAAATCTGGAGCATCCAACTCTACATCTATAAAGATTGATGAACTTCAAATATTTTATCCTCCTGAAAGCATTCTGATAAATGAGGCTCTTCTTCTTCTTTGAGCGCGTAATGAACGGCTCGAGACTTATTTTGCATATAGTCCACTATTCTTTTCTTACTCTCTCTCTTGATGGAAAAAGAGTATAATAAACTTGAACAACTTGTTGAGCTAGCACAAATGGCTTATTGACATATACTTTTGATCTATGTTTGATTTTAATATGCTTGTACCGTGGATCAACCTCCATACCATGCTTCTTATCAAACTATTGGCACTTAAATAGAATGACACTATTACCTCTAAGGTAAGTTAACTTGATCACTTCTTCGAAGATTCTATAGTAGTCACTTTTCGTATTTTCTCACTAGCTACCCTTTATACACATATCGCTGTTCATTGTGCTCTTATGATATCTATATCACTGGATGTGAAATTTAAAATCATTTACGTTACAATCATTATAACATGTAATGTATTTTGTTGGCCCATAACCCAATGGTCTTAGCTTCTTAGGTATGGATTTGCCCCCTTATATGATCTGTATATTATAAAAAATAATTAAAAAATTAAACATATGAAATGACAATGGATACTTACCAATTTGTAGAACCAATCTGCAAATATCCCGTCTTAATATCCCATCAAATTGCCTAAACATACATAAGATAAATATACTGTAATTAGTGGTTGAATAGTTGGGATTGTGATGGACACTTACTCAACATATGCATCAACCTCCTCGTAGTTTAGTAGAACATATGCCTCTATCTGTCATAATTCAGTATCTATTAAAATTTGAGAAATCTCGTGTCCAAATTTACGAGTGGGATAGGCAAATATTGATATCTCCCACTTTGATCCCTCACCACCACCATCCTCATTTCGGTCTACTTGAGTCAACTTTGTCTGCACATTAATATTAAAGTAGTATCGACTGAATTAAATTTTTCTATTATATAAGCCTCTACGATAGAATCTTTGACTCTGACCTTATTTTTCACTTTCTTTTTAAGATTATGCATATATCTTTCAAATGGATACATCCACCTATACCGCACTGGTCTATCCATCCTAGCTTCATATGTCAGATGAATCATAAGGTGCTCCATGGAGTCAAAGAAGCTAGGAGAGAATATCTTCTTCAATTTACATATGGTCTCTACACTGTTAGCCTTTAGACTGGAGATATAGTTTGTAGATAGTTCGGTAGCATAAATATCTCTGAAAAAAAGACTAAGGTCGATCAAAAAATTTCATATAGAGTTGGAAAGGAGATCATGCTAAGCCAATGAGAGTAATCGTTGCATGAAGACATGACAGTCATGGCTCTTTAGCCTATAGAACCTTCAATCTTTGATATTGACGTACTAAGCTAGATTACTTGCATAATCATCTGAGAATTTAAGATTTTTACACCATTCACATATATCCTTCAACTGCTCCCTTATTAAGGTATAAGATACTTTCGACTTTAAAAATTTCTCAAGTGATACCTTAACCAGTTCTAATAGAGGACACTTGCATATATTTTTCATATCTGCTCGAGCCTTGGAGTTGTCCTTCATCTTGCCCTTGACATCCATAACAGTGTAAAAATATTATTGAATATATTTTTCTCAATATACATGACGTCAAAGTTATGACGGATCAAATTGGTGGACCAATACGGTAATTTCTAGAAGATGCTGTGCTTCATTCAGCTATGAGTTTTATCGAACCCCTAAAGTTTCTGCTTATCAAATAGTATGCCAAATTAAACTTCATCCATTTGAGATATCCTCTGAAATACTTTCATACCACTGAGATATGGGGGTGCACAGTCCTCTATCTTATTCCTCCTGAAATTATTCTGTTACTTTCAAAAAAGATGATGTTCGGAAAGAATTGACGATGATAATCGAATCAACAGGATTTACGATCATGCTCAAATTGAAATGATTTTGTATTCTCCATGCAATATGGACAAGCTAGCTTCTCATAGGTGCTCCATCCTGACAGCAACGCATAAGTAAAAAATCGCTAATAGTCCACATCAATACAGCCTTCATTACAAATTTGTTCTTCAATATATCAAATGTATGTATGCCATCGGACCATAAGAATTTCAGCTCATCAATAAAAGGCCTTAGATATACATCAATATTTCTATCAGGATATCATGGTCTAGAAATGACTAATGTAAAAAAGATATTATGTTCTTTCACACACATTTTAGACGGTAGATTGTATGGAGTAATAAAACTAACCAACATGAATAAGGAGCCGCTGTATGACTGAATGGTGTAAACCCATCTGTAGAAATATTACATGATTTTTGAGCAAATAAGGATAGCAAGCATCAAATTCTTTCATGCATCACTGTCTGATGGATGACTTATTATATTGATGTACTTGCGATTTTTTTTTATACCATCTCATCTGCCCAGCAGTCTCTTGGACAAGTAAAGCCTCCGAAGCCTAGGAATGAGAAGAAGGTATCGAAGAACTTTATATGGTATGTCCTTCTGATTTCTATCCTCTTACCTCGGCTTAAATTGGCTTTCACCACATATATCACATGAGCTCTTTAGTTGATCCTCCTTATAGAAAATATGTAATTATTACGGCATGCATCTATCTTCTCATATCCTATGTCTAATCTTTTTACTATTTTTTTGAAGCATAGAAGCTCTCAACAAGCTTCTCATCCTTCGATAGCATCTTCTTTATTATTGATATCATTTTATCATAACAATTGACCATTATATTAAACTCGATCTTCAAGTTTAATAACTCTGATACAGCTGATAATACAGTATGTGTTTCATATTCCGACTATAGTGGTTCATCAGTATCTTTTAGTATACGATAGCAATCACCACTACTAGCTTTTAGATCGTCCTCCACATTCTAATTAATTTAAAACTAGCAGCATCCATAACTATATCTACTATTCTATCTGTATCCATGTTATGCTTATTTCTAACCCTTGCAACTATCTCCCACGTCTCTCTATGTAAGTATCAATGCTTATAGTTGGATATAAATCCACTTCTATATAAATGGATAATCATTGTATCCCTATTAAGTATTTTTTCTATTATCACATCTCTTACAAGAGCAACGAGCCCGTCCTTGATGTAAGAGTACCGCATTACCAAAAGTATACTCACAAAAGTACTCTACACCCTCTTTATGTTCAGTAAAAATCATCCCGTCGACTACTCGACGATCCATCCAACTACGGTCCATGGCGCACTATCTAAGGATTCTACATATACAAATAAAGATAATTACTAAATAATTATTTAATATTTGAATGGTTTATATAATAATTATATTCTATCATTAACTAGTAGGTATAAAAGGTCCTATCCCATTCAGAAATTACATTAATTCTATAGGTCAAGTATAGTAATCAAACGATATGTAATAAGAGTCAAAAAAAAATTTGACAGCATCTTTCCTTAGTCCTCCCCCATATGGCGTAAGATGTGTAAAGAGAAGTAAAAAAAAATACTGTCTAAAATTTCTCTCAAACCCTCACCATATTATTTGATTACTGTAATGATATATAGAATTAATTATATTTTTAAACTATTCATACCGGACAATCAATTGATCAATATACATAATTCTTCCATCCGTATAAAAATATATAAATATACGGATGCCATAGAATATATACATTAATTAAAGATGGATCTATAGTTATACGCAATACAATATTTTAAATTTTAATTAGTGGGTTCTAAGTAAAAAGCAACATTGCAAATGGAGACGGTCGGGACACGCATCCCATGCATATGGACTTGGAGCATGCTAGACGACTAGGCCACACGAGCACACCAGCATAGCTTCCAGGCAAGTCCTATCTTGGAGATTTTAAAATATCGAGTGTTATTGCAATAAGGCTGGAAATGGGCCAGATTAGGCCAGGCTACACCCTTCTTAAGTCTAGCTCGAAAAATTTTTTGAACTTCAGGCTGAACCTAGGGCCTAGAATTTAATTATCGAGCTACTCCAGCTGCCATCGAAGTAAATAAGTGAGCTAGAGCCAGTCTGACGGTGGTCTGACCTTGAACCCCTACTGTCGAAGGCAGTAGGGCTACTCTCATCGGAGAGCTTCCCAGAATAGTTCCACCTCCTGATAATAATATTAATTTAAATAATATTACTAATAATATTATTAAAATAATAATATTATTAATTAAATATGATTAATATTTAAATTAATAATATTTAAATTCAAATATTATTAATTTATGATAATCGGATAAATCTAATTTTAAATATTTAACTTTAAAAGATGGGAACGGTGTGGCGACAGTAACGGCTTGCTAATACTCACAGTGCGATGGCGGCGTGGGTCAGGCGGTAGGGTGCTTCGATAGTTGGGCACGCCGAAAGAGGGAGGTGGGGCTGTGGATCCGGTCTGACAAGAGGAGGGGCGCGGAGAGAAGGGAGAGGTGGTGGGGGTCCGATCCAGCAAGGGAAGGGACGAGGGGAGAATGGGGAGGCCACTGCGGGTCCGGTCCGGCTAGGGAGTGGCGGGGAGAAGGGGGAGGTGGTGGGGGTCCGATCTGGCAAGGAAAGGGCGTGGGAGAACTGGGAGGCGGCTGGGGTCCGATCTGATAAGAAGAGCGACGGGGGAGAAGGGGAGGCGGCGGGGGATTTGATCCGATAAAAGGAGGGTGGGAAGGAAAATGAGGCCAGACGGTGGGACGCCGGCTCCGAGAGGTAGTCGAGAAGAAGGGGAGCTCAGGGATGCGGGCTCCGAGAAGAAATGAGGCGGCCGAGCAGCGGGACGCCGGCTTCGGGACACGACCGGCAGCATCGGAGAAGAAAGGGTGGGGCTCAAGAAGCTTCGATCCAGTGTGAGGATGTCGGATCCGAAGTGGAGACGGCGGTGCGAGGTCGAGAGGAGGAGGCTAGGGGCTCCGACGGTGCAGTGGGGGAGAACGGCGATCGGAGAAAGGGAACCGGTGGGAAGCAAGGGGAGGGTTTCTGTGTGCCCATTGGGATCCAGGGAGGTTATTAGGGCTTAATTATTAGTGATGGCATTATTTCATTGTCAATGCCATCGCTAATGATAATTAATTATTAGCAACCGCTTTACCGTTGCTAATAACAAATCATCGTCGCTAATAATTATTAAACTTATTATGAAGAAAAATTTTCTGTTGTAAAAATTTGTCGTTAAATATCATTATTAGCGGTGGCTAGTTAACCGTTGCTAATAGTCTATTTTTTATAGTGAGAAAAGAAGGTAAGTGGCTTCAAACGATAACATAGATCTAAAGCTAAGTCTAGGTTATGTCAAACCCATCTAATGCCAAATCACGTAGACCACATGTCAAATCCCTGACTCTGTCAATGTTATTGTTCTGAAGCTTTGTAGTTCTAGTGGAGAAAATGTGTTACACCACAATCGTCTTCCTAAAACCAACTTTATATATGTTAGTCTAAAAGATGGCTTCATTAGAGCCATTACCTAAATGCCATCAACTACTTCCATAACATCCCACATCATGTTAACTTTCTAATGCATCTTAAGTTGTATCGATTGAAATTCAGACAAGGGATATATGGTCAAAAAAGTGAAAGTTGTTTCACTAGAAGTTGCTAATACTCTGATTTTCTCATTCTATGGCAATCTTACTTAGACATGAATCTGGACTGCTTTATTTAATTTTAGTTTTCTATTTTTTAAAAATGTTATCAAGCAAAGTTGCAATCATGCAAACAATGTAATGTGCGGCCATGGCTTTTGAGAAAGGAGATTGTGCAAGATCAAGTGACTTAAGTCAAATTTTAGAAGAGATTCGAGTGCAAGGCAAATGCGAATTGTGAGAATGTTCAGCAAGAATTAAGAAAGAAAAAGGGTATCAAAAGCCTTCTATTTATCCAGACAGCCTCTTCTGTAAACTTTTTCGTTCCTTATTCTTATTAGTTTTATTATCTGTCATTTTAAATTTTAATTGCTTTTTCTTTTCTCATTTTTCACTGCTAAATTTGTTACTATGCCGCAGCAGAAAAAAAATATATATATACATTTCTTACTTCAACATCCATTGCCTCATAAGTCAAAACACTACTTATTGGGTAGCCTATATTTCGCTGTCAACATACACTGGTAATTGTCACATATTTGCTTTTACATTAATGGATAGTTGCTACTTCTCAATCATCCATAAATACAATGTCCTACTGGAGAAGATATACATTTCTTATGGTCATCAGATTAGTGTCTTCTGAAAATCACACATTGCTTTCATTATAATCATCTTGAATGAGGTGATATCCATTATTAGGTTTGGATGGTCCATCTTGGTCCACTTGAAGTACTGTAAAACCACTCCGAGACTTTAGGAACAATGAAGTATTGCAACTAAAAAAAAGTTCACATTACTCCAAAATAATCAGCCCCGAAATGTCAAATGAGAAAAGAAGAGGCAAATGAAAAATGAAGAATATGATGTCTTAGTATTTAAAGCAAACAGAAGTAAAATTATTGTCAATTTATTCATCTTTTTTGACGAATTGTCAGTTCATTCATCGATAGAAACAATCAGCTCCACGAATAATTGAAAGGCTAATAGTCATGGGCCACCTAAAATTGACCAAGAAATCAAAGGTGAGAATTGATCTTATGACCTAGCTAAAGAATATTTTGCCTGGGACCAATTAAAGTTAGCCCCCTTAAACTCTACAAGAATAATGATAGGGAATCATATGGTAGAAGCAAGCTTTGGGAATGAAATGCAGTCAGGCGGAGAAATGCAAACCATCCAGATTTTTGAAACACAAACCAGTCACACAGCAAAAGATCACTTCAAGGCCTCCAAGATTAACATGTTAGTATAATAAGAAGAGCATGGAACCTTCAAATAAAATGTTGGAAAATTCAAGTCTTTTTATGTTTTTGGGTTCCATATCCTGTTAACAATTTTATGACTAAAATGGGGTTATAACCTAGTAGTTGCACCTTTCCTCCATTTGAAGGTCTTAGGAGTTGCTGTCCAAGTGTATGACCTAGGTAATTCATGCATAGGTGGTGCAAATGCCCCCCTATTATGCTTTAAGAGAGAACCAAATTGGGATTAGCATTCAGCATACGAGGTGCACATGACTGATCGAAGAGGGAGAAGAATGGTTTGTGATCTCATCAACCAATGGGATGGATGGTTATGACCCCAAGCCCTCTTTCTTTTGGTGTTGTCGTTCCTGTCGTTGTTTTAATTAAAGGTGAACAAAGAGCTCCAACATCTTCACTAAACAAAGAAAATACAACTCAACCAACCTAAAGCTGGGAGGTTATAAACCTACTTAATTCATAATTATTTAAATTTACATTGATCGTTGCATTTTCACTTTAATTGTCACATTTCTCTGGTATTCCTCCCTTCTGCATAGAGGAGAGAGCTTCCAAACAAAGGGTATATAAGACAATGCGAGAACTCAATTTATTGTACATGATATGCACTATGGTGAACTGAGAATTGAAGTATAAAATTACCCTAGTTTTGGACAACATATACTCCATTCTAATATATAAATAGGCCTTAATTACACAGTAATAGGCTAATAACTATATCGTGTCACTTAACAGCTAGCTCTGGCCAATCCAAATATCCACCAGCACCATAGGACTTTACTTTGCTAGACATCTTGCATCGCAATTACGAGATATTTGGACGATGAAATCATCTAGGGGAACTGGGTAGGCTAACAACCACCTTGACCAAGTGGCGATGGATTAATGCATTTCATGTCATGACTTAAGATTGACCAGAAATTATCGGACAAAGTTTGAGCCATGAGATCCATCACATTGGTTTGCAATTAAAATCTGAATTGGAATAGATTGTAATAGAAATCAAGATGGTCGTATCCTTAACATATTTGGTTCATAACCAAAATTAGAACTGAAATGTAATTTGAACGCTGAGGAAGAGTAGAAATCGGATTTTGAAAGATTGAAACATTAATCGTTCTCTTTGGAATCAAATAAAATGAATTTTTTTAACTAAATAACTAATAATAGAATTATTTATTCTCATTCTTATTTCAGAGTTTAACTATCCTAATCAAGTATGTCCTTGATCCAACGTTGAGAAAGTCTCCGCTCAATGAACGTGTTTCTTCTACTTACCCAAAAAAAAAATGAACATGTTTCTTCTCTTATTAATCTCTTTTCTTTCTCATTCTACATGTGGTTTGGGAATCTTCCCATAGGTCAATTTCTGCAATAAATCATTCAATTCTAAGGTACCACGTGTTCACATGATTTTGTAAATATTAAGATTGTTGCATTCCATATACTTTAGTTGTCTTTCTTTATATATATATATATATATAT
>KE504654.1:6117-16194 GCA_000441515.1 Elaeis oleifera | reverse complement strand
GCGCTCAGCGCGGGCGCAGCCCATGCCCGCGCACATGGGCCGGCCCAGGCCTAAGCGCTGCTGGGGCCTGGCCTGTACCCCGGTCCACCGTGGACCGCTTGGGCATTTTTCAGACATTTCTCGCAGTCCACGGCACTATTCCATGGATCAGAGTGCGATCCAACGGTGTGGATTGATCTTGGTCTTGATCCGACGATCCAGGGGGTTATTTGACTTTGTTTAGGACTCCTAATCTCTCTCTAATTGATGTTTAAGCCCTTTAAAAGAGCCTGTACACAGGAACAGAGAGAGTGTGGCCTGGTTTCTCGTGGACGCAGGCATGGAAGGCTTTGCATAGATACCAAAGAGCCCGTGAGGAGAGAAAGGAGCGCACGTCGCTGAGAGAGAAGGAGTAGGAGGCTCCTGGATAGTGGATGCCGGTCGCTTCAGGGGTTCAGGGGGGTCTTCTAAGAGAGAAAGCTTTGTGAGGAGAACTTCTAGTGAGAGAGAAATTGGATGTATGAGGGTTGAGGGTGAGATTTCCTCTTGTAAATTTTTTTTTATAGTGAAGTTTGCATGTCCCGTAGAGGTGAGCCCTTTTGTAGTTGATCTACGTATTTGATTGTTTTTTATTTTGTTTCTTCTTTTTTTCTGCTGTATCTCGTAGTATCGAAAAAGTCTTGGAAGGTAGTGTCCTGATCAGACATCCATCCAACAGTTTTGCACATAAACTGTAGTTACTCTCTATTTAGGAGTTGTCAATAAGAAAAGGTCTTGAATGGCCATGCTAATGTTTGCTTAATTTACTTTGATGATCTCGTTAAAATGGTCATAAATTCCGCATTTGGGAGGAATTTGGCTAGATTGGAAGTTTCGGAGTTGAGAGGGACAAAATAAAAAAAAAAATCCAACAAAAGCGCATCAATCCAGGGAAAAGGATGGATAACATAGATTGCATACAGATCTACTTATATTAAATTCAAAGATTTGCCTCTAAGGATCTATCATCTCCTCTCTCTCTTTTGCTATCAAGTTAAACTAGTTCAATGAAATTTATAAGAAACAAATTTGGGAAAAAAGTTCATTCCAGAACAGAATTCTGTTAAATGAGGGCTCATAAAAGGAGGAAGAGACACCAATTTATGTGGAGAAATCCAAAGTCCGTATCCAGTCCAGGGTTCTGTAAATAGATTTTTTTTTTTTGAGAAGAGGTACCGTAGATCAAGATGTGCTTAAATATATTGTTACAGAAAAGACTCACTGATCGGGACCAATCCTTCGTTGGAATGCACCCAAGATGACATAGTGAAGTCACACCAGTTGTGGATCGAGGCCCGTCAATTCGATCAACTACGTGAATGAAGTCTGTGCCTGATATCCATGACTAATAACCTCGATTCAGAAAAAGTGAAAGAGATTTCTTCCACTGGCAATTCATCCATCATAACCAAAGTAGTGCTATCTGCGGGTCCATTGCAGTGCAACCTCCAGCGATGATAGATCTGCTATCGCTTGATGTCTTGGCTCACCAGATTCAGGCACTGATCGGTCTGTGCAGTAACTATAACAAGTGATGGAGCGACAACAACAATATATGGAGCTGAACCCCTAGGCAGTTCTCTCTTATATTAATTGGCGATCTCACTCCCAGAGTCTGAGATCCACTCTCCCCAGCGACACTCCCATCTCTCCCCTACTATTGCAGCTCATTCCTCCTCCTGTTGGAGCTTGAGGGCGAGGCACGCTCGAGAAGCTGCCTTGATGAGAAGAGGAACTCAAAGAAGAGTTCAAGATATTGAATGCTGCCTTGGTGAAGTCCAGAACAGACCTCATCGGAGTAATGATGGCCTTGACTTCAACTCTCAACCACCATTCTTCCAGACTATGCTAGTTGAACCGATCTCAAATCGGTTCAAGATATCCCAGTTGGAGTCATATGATGGTTCCATGGATCTCCTTGATCACTTGCAGGATTGTAGAACCCACATAATGCTGCAGAAAACCTCAGAAGCACTCCTTTGCCTTGTCTTTCCGGCCATCCTCAGAAAGTCGGCATGAACATGGTATTTTAGACTCCAATTAGGATTCATTTATTTATTCAAATAGCTCGACAGACTATTCGTTACTCCCTTTAATAGTTATTGACCTCAACCAAGAAACTCTGACAGCCTCTTCTCTCTCCACCAAGAGAAGGGCGAGGTGCGAAGCCTCGATGAGTCAGTGGCAATATCAGCACTCAAGCAAGGGCTGTGGAATGAGCCCCTTGTCTTCTCCCTTAACGAGAAGTCTTCAAAGAATTATACTTTCTAACCCGAGCTCGAAGATATGCTCAGGCGGAAGAAGTCCAGGAGGTATGCAAGCAGGCAAAAGAAGAAGATTTCTAGCAAAAAGAGAGACCGGAAGGATCCTCGAGCGGCTTAAGCTGAAAGAAATCTTTTCGACCACAAAAGAGCTACTGATCAAGGAGTTCACCCTGATGGCTTGATAGCTACACTCTTCTGTCCACCTCTCGATCCTAGATTCTGATGGAGATTGAGGGTCAAAGGTATTTACGGTGACTTGAGCCAATGAAATCTCCTTTGGATATAAGAAACAAGAGGGAGTACTACCACTTCTACTGCGACCACAGGTACCACATCGAGGAATGCCATCAGTTTAAGAGCGAGATCGAGGCTTTGATCTGGAGAGGCTACCTTAACAAGTACATTTAAGAGCAGTGAATTAAGCACCCGACGAGAAGAACAATGATAACTGACTGACGATTGGTATCATCAATACCATCTCTACCCCAACAGGAGGCATGGGGCAAGAGACCAAATTAAGAAGGAAAAGGAGATGGTGCTCGAGGGGCATCATTTTAATGCTTTTTGAAGGATAAAGTTTTCAACTGACCTAAGAGAGGCAAAGAGAGAACTAAAGAAGAGTCAAACGAGGCTCGGCCCTATGACGGTGCTTTTGGAGCAATCATGAAAAGTTCATAAGGCTCATAAGCTCATAAGGCTTGCGACAATACTTTTGAAACTTCTGGATGAAAATAGTCGAAGATGTCTCAATGAGCTTATCCTCAAAATTCGTTGAAGCCTTGTACTCCACAATACACCTATATCTGATCTTGATGGGAACCTCTACTATAGCCTTAGCGGACCCCCCCTCTACCCCTGGCAAGCAAGGATCCACCCTAAGCCTTGCTGACCCTATAGAGAGAGGTTGGGCCCAACTTAATAGAAAGGGAGTCTGAAGCAACTCCAACACAACTGATGCAACTACCTGTGATGGCCCGACTGCAACTGACTTGTCTCTAATCCCCACCAAGGGTTGCGATAGATCAAGGATAGGAAGCTTCGATTGGGTACTTCTCGCCCTTTTGGATGAGGACTCTCCGATCGATGAGCTTATCTTCTTCTTCACTGTCAGTTTAATGGACAATAACAATAGCTTCATAGCTACATGACAAAAAAAGAGAATCTTCTCCTGACGGCTACAATGACAAAAGATTAACTGGTGGTGGGATGACAAAAAATTGGTCAAATCGATGATCCATTTATACAGACCATCAACGATGAAGATTTAGTTATCAAATCATCAGATCTTGCCACATTGCAGGCCCTGATGAGTCCAGAGGCAATCTCTGAATTTCTTCTCTCATGAGTATCATCTTATGACTCATCGAGCTCCCTCACTAACAAAGGCAGTGCGAGTTGCGAAATGGTGTAGCATAAATCTTCAGGAGTTTTTTCCTCAAGAGTAGTAATTCGAATGCATCCAAGAGAGAACCAGGTCGGTGGTTCAAATACCAAGACAACTAGTTCCTTCACTTGAACCCAAAAGGCCACTTCAAACTCGAAAATGAGAGGTATATATTGTGGAAGAGACCTATCGATCAGGATCAATTTTCTATTAGGGTGCACCTAAGCTGACATGATGAAGTCATACCAACTACGGACCTAGGTCCGCCAATTCAACTAGCCGTGCAGCTGAACCATGCACCTAACATCCACGATTAACAACCTCAAAGAAAGTGGAAGGGATTCTTGTCTCAATAAAAAGGCCAAAATATGGTCTAACGATCTATAGAACTAGGCCTAACAAACTTATAGATTCTGGCTAGCAACTTATGGGCTCAATCTCTATACAAAAAAGGTACATAGGGGATCCTTGGGTAAGTAAGCAAGCAAATGCAAGTACTCGAAAGAAGGGCAAGCTTGAAAGGGAAGAGGAAGAACCTCACTCTCTTTTCTCTCTATTATTCACAAAGCTCCGACTAACTTAAGTATTGAAGGGTCTAGAACACTCCTGATGGGTACGGACTTCTTTTACAGGTATTTTTCAGTGTCGTGGATCTCGAGCGGCATCCAACTCTAGCACATCAGTATCTCTCTGAAGCTTTGTGGCAACAATATTTATAATTATACTTATGCTTATTTAGTATTTGCACCAGCATCATAATCTAAACAATTTAGTAAATTATGCCAATTTAATCATGCCAAATGGCACGATGAAGTATATTGTAACGAAGAGTTGAGAAGAAAGGATGAAACCTATAACTCAAAAGAAATGCATGAATATTTTAGACAAAGACAAGAAACTATATTTAGGTTAGTCAGGCCAATTAACGACACTCCACATGAAGGAACAAGGGCAATCCTGTCCAGATGAAGAGGCAGACGAACAGAAAATGGAATACATGTTTTCATGATTCCGTACGAATATGAATATCCTCAGCTTCTCCCATCCCTCTTCATCCACTGATGAACACCCAAACACCAATATGCCATTCTTGTTAACCAATCATCTAATCATGGCTTTCCACCTAGTATATCTTCTTCATTCTTCAAAAGAATTTACCATCCTCTTGCATTGCTGCATTTGAAAATTTATATACAATGATCGCTTTTTACGATAGAAACTGAATATCAATTTTTAAGATATTAATGCAAGAGGGTATTAATGATTTGAGAGTGGTATTCATGTAAAAATAGATGAATGATTAAAGATATAATGTTTTGAGATCTGCACAAGCCAATGAATGATGGAGGAGGAGAGCTTTGAGATCTATGCAGATAGATGAATAGCAAAGGATAGAATATTTGAGATCTATGTAGATGGATGGATGATAAAGATAAAGAGCTTTGAGATTTGTGAAAGTGAATGGATGACAAACAAAGAGCTTTTACATTTGAGAACTATGCAAGTAGATTAATGATAGGAGATGGAATGCTTTGAGATTTTATCAGTAATAGATAATAGAGGATTGAATGTTTCGAGATCTATATAAGTAGATCCATGATAGATGATGGAGCACTTTGAGAGTTATGTAGATGAATGAATGACATATTTTGAGATCGCATTAAAGCTATGACTCGATCTATCTGAATCAAGGATATTTGGTTTTTTCTCACTCAATCAACGATGTCAAGATCTAGATAGATAGGACTAAAGCACATTGCAATGAAACAGAAGATCTAGTGGCTAATTGAAATTTTTAAAGTTTGAGATTCAAATGTAACTGGTCCAAATTTGAAGGATTGTCTTTATAATCTTTTTACATAATATTTATAAAATATATGCACAAACATCCTATTTGTTTTTGGGAGAAAGGGATATGATTATTTGGAAAGCCCCAATGGGCGAATTTATGCACACATAGATCCGAGACAGAGCAATCTGAAACGTCAATGTTGCATCTTTTCATTTTTCACGAGGTCCCTCGATGAACATGTGTCGCAAAAGAGCAATCCTATTGTAACTGGTAAAAAATCACTGCTCAGCTATCGTCCACCAGTTATGTGGCATAATTCACGATGCAAAAGAGACGGCAATCAAAGTACAGCACGCCAGCTGATTGACTTTCCGAGTTATTTTTTTGACTTACGACAGCGTTTTTCGTCGCAAAAAGTTTGAGCCCTTCTAGATCCTTTCCTTTTTTTCTTCATAAGAGAGGACTTCTGGACCTTTGAGACCCAAGACCTTGGCTGGCTCTGATTGCTCCAGATAATAAGGCTCTAAAATGTACTGGCAAAAGGAACATACCTAATTTGGTACATCATAATAAACAAGGAAGCTTCTCACAAAAATTATGCATATATCTTTTCAACTTTTTATCATTTACACTCGCATCCCCATCGTCTCAATTTTTTCAATCAAACTATCAAAATTATAAATTGATTGCAATGTGATATCTACTACAGCTCTAACATCTTACCTGTAAATATGAAATTACTAATATATCTTTGGATTTGTTCCCGACAAACGGAATGTCTCTTCTAATCCAACTAACAAGAATATTAATAAAATTATATCTAAATCTATCTCACACGACGATCATATATTCATAGGTTCTCGTACAAATGGATAACTAGATCGTATTACAATCAAAATCTAAATTTTATATTTAACTAAAAATTAAAATTTTGAAGGTGCAATACAAATTATGAAAAATTAAGTCTTAATGTCACATCTTTCGTACGATCATGGAAAAAGAAGCATCTAAGTCACGTGAATCTCACGGGGTATGTCATCCAAGGACCAAAAATCTCACGGGTGTGTTACACGAGTTCTTTGGCACGTACTTCCTATCAGCTGTTGCTCGGTCCACCTCCATATGTATCTGTGTGAATCCATGTTCAGAACTCAAAACACCAAGAGAAAGAGAGATCTAGAGAGAGATGGGGCGAGGACGGGGCGGGGGCGAGTGCCGTGCTGCGAGGAGGTCGGTCAGAAGAAGAGGCCATGGACGCCCGAAGAAGACGTGAAGCTCGTAGCCTACATTCAGAAGCATGGTCACGAGAATTGGCATGCACTCCCTAAACGAGCAGGTGTACTTGTTATTTGTTCTATCATATACTCTAATCCTTTCAGTGCCAAGTGTTACTACCATTTGCTTTTCCTTCCTTTTTCCATCAATGCAAGATTAAGAGATTTGGGAAATATAAGTATGAGATGTTTCCTTCAAAGAAAGTAATCTATCTAATCACTTCAGGTTTACGTCGATGTGGGAAGAGCTGCCGCCTGAGGTGGATCAATTACCTTCGGCCCGACATAAAGCGAGGCAACCTCACAAGAGAGGAAGAGGCAACCATCATTAGGCTTCATAAGTTGATGGGGAACAAGTAAGATTTCATAATGAATAATTACCTCATCGTTGGGTCCATTCTATCATTATGCTGTCTTAACTTGCAAACAAATGGTAAATGGTGTTCAGGTGGTCTAAGATCGCCTCGTGCCTCCCTGGAAGGACCGATAACGAGATCAAGAATGTGTGGAATACTCACTTGAAGAAGAGACTTTCATCCTCCAGTTGTAACATTTCATGTGTCAATGATGGTAATTTAAAGGTCGATGAGGATGGTGAACAAACAAATTTCGAATCCTCTGCAAATTTGCCAAAAATAACTCGTTCGAAGTGGAATGCAGTGAAGATTCGGTGAACTTAATGAGTGAAATCTTCATGGAATTAGACCGGTGCAACATGCCAATAGGAGAGTTTTCAAGCATCTCTTCCTCAGAATCACACACAACATCCTGTGATTTCCAACCACCTCAAGATGATAGCAAGAACAACCAGGATTACTTAATCCAAGTACCCGAAATCCCCATCGATCCGGAAGTTTGGAGCATGGTATATGATGATTCCTGCTTCCTTAGTCCTCAGATGGGTCCAGTGGTGGAAGATGGAGCTCACAACAATGCACCAACCTCTGTAGGAGATTCAACAGGGGAGGCTGGCAACAAGGGATGGCTGGGTTGCTTAGAGAAGGAGATGGACTTGTGGGTACAGTGGACGTCAATGCGATCGAGTAGATTGGTCCATGGGAATGCCATGGTGGGTCGTGGAGGAATTGGATCCGGTCCGCTGTCATTGTCAAAGGACACCCTGCCCATATTTTCGCACGATTTGTGTGCGCGTCGACATGGATTGGGTGCAAAAGTTGTACGGTGATGAAAACTACGGTTAGGTCTCTGGGCCAGTCCTAGCCTTTGCAAGGGTCAATGTTGTTGGTAACGTATTAACTCGAATCATTATAACCGTAACGATAGCGTATTTTGTTATTGTGTTTTGTCATCCCATCATCATGATTACATCATCATTATCAGCACTCTTGTGGCCCTGATCAAGACCAACTACAGAAAATTTACGAAGTTTACTGGGGACTTATAATACTAATTTTCTTAAGTCAATTATCTGTCTCCATTTATGTGGCTTTGAGCTGGTGAACGACCTGATAAGAAGTAGATGGCAAATCAATCCACCTCTTTTTACCAAGAAATAGAAGCACGAGCCACTTTTGCATGTGCGAGATGAGAAATTTATGAAATAATTATGAGTTATACGGACAACTTAAATTGGAATTGCCATGCAACATGCTCGACAAGATAGAGATTTTCTCAATCAGCCAACCATTCAAATTCTCTCGAGTTAATGTTACATCTAGATCAGCTACTATCACCATCGATATCTTGCTGATGAAGATGAGTGATCTGATCTAATTCAATCTCTTGCTTTGAGAGGTACAAGTGATATAAATAATATCCATCTGAATCTATTTTCATATCTGAATCTATTCGGATATGGATAGAAATTGGAGCGTCCGACTAATATTCTTATCTATATCAATATCTATCAAAAAAAAATGGATATAGATATAGATAGACAATGGTTCGATCCGTATCTGAATATTCAATTCTATCTGTAATCCTATGTAATTTTGTACATCACTCATTATCTTTTAAAAAAATATACTACCATATTAATATTTTATTAACTTGATTTATCATTTGTTTAGTAATATTTTTGATTCTGGAGTGATACAATTTAATTATCTGACTTATATCTATATTTATATCCATACTTTCGGTATTTAATTTGTATCCGTATCCAATGAAAATAAATATAGATATAAACTTTTGCATCCTACTAATATCTGTATCCATATTTGTATTCATCAAAAGAAACAAAAATAGATTTGGATACTGATATCTAATCCGAATTCAGCCCTACCTACTTCCCTAGGGCCTTTTTTTTTTATTCCCATATCCTTTCAAATAGGAAAATCTAAATCATAACGTTACACCAGCTTCCGTTAAACCAATATTTTATTATTTTATTGCACACAAACAACTATACTGTGATATCCTTGCAACACAATCCATACCTAATAATGAAGGCACTTTGAGTTGCTATATTTGATTATTCTGCCCAAAAAGGAAAAAAATAATAATAGAGGCCCTCAAATTGGTGTAATTGTTGGAACCATTTGAAATATGATGATTATTCATCTATCTGATAAATTGCACAAACAAAAGCATAGTACAGACTTACCCACCTTAGATCAGGTGAAATTAAACAAACACAAACTTTAATTAGAATAAGAAATTCCTTAGACACGAAGATACAACTTAGTCACCTTTATGATCTCTCTTTCGTACAATATATGACAAATGCTTTGAATCTTAGTGGTCAAGAGTTACTCAAATAAAAGAGGACCAGCATGTCTCCACAGCTCAAGGGTCATCCATTTATCTGAGATGTTTGGATCTCTCTTCACCAATCTACTGCAGTGCGAGTTCGGCATATCTATCGGAAGACGAGTGCTGAAGCAGATTGGATGACGATTTTTGTTGCTGAGCACTCTGAAGATTGACTGTGGACATAAAATGATATCCGTCGGCTCTGTGGGATTTTGTGTATCTTGAACTTTGCGGCTGCTCTCACACCAGATTGGCATGACCGTCTGTTTGTACCAAAAAAAAAAAGAGGACCAACCAAAAGCCATATGCTCAAACTATATTTGGCATCATTTTTATTCATATTTTCTTATCCAAATATAAAAATATGAAATTGAGACAAAAATATGTTTCTTTCTATTATTTTTATATTATTTTTATAGTTTGTAAAAAAAATGAAAGCTCTATTTTCTTATCTTCACTTTGTCAAAGAATAAGAAACTTGATTTTGATCACTAATGCAAAGCTGTTGCCACTTTTAGCCATATCAATGCTATCAACTCTTTCACCACTATCATTATTACAAAAAAAAAATTTATATATATATCATTCCAAATATTCAAATTTACATAAATACCTTCATAAATTATTATT
>KE504653.1:2323032-2334486 GCA_000441515.1 Elaeis oleifera | reverse complement strand
GTATATATGTATATATATATATATCTATATATATGTATATATTATAAGTATATATATGTATGTATGTATATATATATATATGTGTGTGTGTCTGTGTGTGTGTGTGTGTATATATATGTATGTATATATGTATATATATATATTGTATTTTCTGTCAATTTCAGTAGTTTTTGTGAGAGGTTTGGGAAATCAGACTAGAACTAGGGTTGGGAGAATTCTGAGTGATTGTATCTTTTTTTCATTATAGTAAAATTTTTCTCTCGTATTTGTCCATGGACGTAGGCTTTATAGCCGAATCACATAAATTTGTATCTATTTTTTTTTTTTATTATGTGTGGTTGTGCGAGTCTGTGTGTGTCCTATTTTATGCCTGTTGTAACATATTGCATAAGAGAGAGCTACATATATACATTGACGCTGGGTAGACTATGACTAACCAAAAACGGAGCACTAAAAGGCTCACATTGCGGTAAAAGGAAACTTAGACGTAATACAGGTAAACGATAGAGCATAAGTGGGACCAAAACGACATGCGTTTCACCGGCGGTCACTGTTCTACCCTTCTGGATCTTGCTAAGGAGCTCCATATGATGACGGCCTTGCGAACTTGGTCTGCTGTTGTCCCACAGCGCTGAGCTTCCATTGTCTTGAATTTTAATTTCAACTGGATTGCAATGCTCATTGATGTTGAATAGGAGCCCACATTGCTTACCCATTTCTATGATCTGAGCAGATGTCAGCGAGTTGATGAACCGAATATCTGCCTCCAAAAGAGTTCGACTAATCCCAATGATTTATTTTCTTGGATCTCAGCCTGGCACTGCATTTTCCCGGTAGTGTTCCTGTGTTGATATTGGTGCGTACCAGATTTTGAGAGGAAGGTCGGATTGTGCAGGTATTGGCACCCCAGAGTGGTGTGGGAAAGTGATATGTTCAGTGTCAAATAGTATTCTTGCAAAAATGCATGACTGGTATGATGTGGTTTCTGACAGTGGAGCTCTTTTCCTTAATTCCTGGGTTTGTGATTATTGTTTTCCTGTTCTGGGCGTCTTCACTGGAAAGGAATTTAGTTTTGAATCTTTGGCAGTTTGCGACCGTTGGGAGGTAGGCTGGGATTCAAATTTTGAATGTAGACCGAAGATCACCAGACCTGCATTCAGGAAGTCTGGTTTTGAAGATAGTATGAGTGCTGGCTTAATCCAAGTATAAATTGGGTAAGATCCGCCGCAGCGGATAGCCTTAACCGCGTGTGTAACAGGAAAGCCCGAAGGCTGTTCCTGTCCCTGTCAGGGGAGATGCCAACCGTCTCTCCTTTCAACGAACACGGTTGTCTTCAAAATATATTGGTTGGTAAATAAGCTTTGTCTTTTTCCTGTTGAAATCTGAAATATTGAAGGAAAACCTATAGGTTTTCTATTTTTCAGTGAAAAGAGGAAATAGCTATTTGATAGCTGTTGCAAATATTTTGGATCTTGATTATTTAAAGGGGTCAAGAGATTGGATTTTTAACTATTTGACTTTCCTTGGATTTTTTTGGAATTTTAGAGGTCATTTTGTTTGAGCAGAGACTTTTTTTCTTTAGGGAATTTTTTGTGAAAACATAACCATACGGATGAATGACAGCCACCGCAACAATTACAGCGAGGATATGTTCAAGGCCATTGCAACTGCACTGTAGGATGAATGGGATTATTTTAAAGATCTAAATTTGGAGTATATAAACGGAAAGATATTTGGTAAAAGCTCAATAGATAGGTTCTGCACTACTACGTGGGGGTTCTTTTGTAGAGCATCTGCAATTTTTAGACAGTATAGAGAGCTATCTATTGGAAAGTATAATGATCTGAGTCGAAACAATAATTTAGTGTGATGTAAGACAATAAGATCGGGTGAGTGCTTTGATGATGGGTTGAGAAAAACATGAGCAGTGAAAGACTGAAGTGAGATTCTCTTCTCTTCTTCCTAAGGTAATGTGACACTCGAATGGTTTTTGCTATGTAGAATTAAGTTGAACTTTAGGAAATTCATAGGAAGGTAAATGAAATTTGAGTTAATTCTAGGGCTTCAGAAATAAACTAGGCTTTTAGCATTGAGGTTTAGAAAGCTACGAGCTTATAATCAATGCGACATGGATGGTGTAGTTTGTTTCCTTGTTTTAAAATATGTATAAATAGATATAACGAAATAGATAAAATAAACTAGGATAAATTTGAAAAATAAAAGAAAAAAAAATAACACATCCTGCGCAATGCATGGTTTATATGCTAGTAAACCATTATATAAGACATGTTACCAAAAAAAAAAAAAAACCCAATTATATAAGACGTTTCACACTATCGTCTCAAACCATTATATGACACATTTTACACTATCGTCTCAAGAAAGACATACATTTCAGACGAGCACTCTAGTTCATCTTATTATTTCTCTTTTATTATCATCTCTACCAACATTTATCCAAACTACGAACGTTTATGCCACCAGAACTGCCTTCTTGAAGCTGAATACTTTCATTTGGTGGCAGCAGCGTTCAGCCTGGCTCGAAGCACCTTGCCGAGCTCTACCAGCTTGTCGACCTCTGGCATCAACTCCTTCACGGCATCGGCCGAGCAGAACATTCTGCCCATCCCATCAAGAGAGGTAACTTTTCCTTGTCCAGTAGTTTGACGCCGGCCATCTTTCTGCTGCCTTGATCCACCCCACGTAGCATCCCAACGCAATGTCTATGCAGCCAACGCTTTCTCCGCCAAAGAAGTCCTTGCCTTTGGAAAATTTCTCGAAAGCCTCTTCCAGCAACTGGAGTCCGGCAATTACTTGATCTGCTGCTTCGGCCGTCTCTTCGTCATCAGCGTTTGCTAGTACGATCTTCCGCAGAGAAGGGAACAACTGAGAAGGAAAGGAAAAAAGGAACAAAGGACGCCCATGAGTCATATGCACAATGAATTCATGTTAATTCTTTTGATTGGGTACATGCAACTTTTCATCTGGTTCATAGATGGTTAGGTTGCTTGGAGTAAGCCCAGACCCAAGCCCGAGTGAGATCAGACACACACACCCAAAGTTAGGAATCTGGGGTTGCAAAGGTCGGTCCCAGACCAACGCCCACCTTTCATGGGATCACTGATAAAGCAGTATCCATTCTGACATGCTTGACAGAGATATAGAGCAGTGTCCTAACCCATTTGTCTTAGATACAACCAACCAAGACCTACCAAGTAATGTTATTCGTGACTTAACTCTAGAAACATAATACTAACAAGATACAGGTGAAATCTAGGTCTGGAACTTAAAAACCACCCAAAAGCGATATACCGGACGATGTATTAGGAAGGCAGAGAAGTAATTCAATGAATTGGTAACCTTGTCATCGATGTAGACGGCCCAAAAGCGAGCAATGGCACGGTCATAGGGATCAGAGGGCAGGATGGAAGGTCCCGCTGTAACCCAGACTTCGTCGATATACTGGACGATGATCATGGATTCACAGATGGGCTTGCCATTGTGGATGAGGACGGGGATCTTCTTGTACACAGGGTTGGACTTGAGGAGGAGCTCGCTCTTAGTTCCCAGCACCTCCTCCAAGAACTCGTAGCCCACCCCCTTGAGGTTCAGAGCAATTCTTGCCCTCATCACAAATGGGCTCCCCCACAACCCCAACAACTTCAATTCCTGATCTCCTGCCATTCTCTCAGTATTCTCTCGAAAGTAGGAATGAAGGAAATATTTGATAGGAGGTGTGGGTTAGATGTTGCTTTAGACGTGCGTATATATGGAGGAGGGGATAGGTTTAGACGTGCGTCACCCGTAATGGGATGCTGAGTTTTGGTGAGAGATTCTTATCCTTTTCTCTTTTTTTATTGATGAAAATGGAGGTGGTGGCCACCAGCTTTTATTAAGAGCAGGAAGAATTACAGATCTCAAGGAGGAGGAGGAGGAGGAGGAGGAGGAGGAGAACGCAGGTTACGGGGAGATGGGAAAAGAAGAGTAAAAAACAGAGACTTCCGAAGACTACAGAAAGTAAGAACATCCAATGGAGAACAGTTAATCGGATCTGAGGGCAGATGGTTGTTCCCAGGCTGCAACCTTTGAAGCTGACTGCAAAATCCCCATCCTCAAGGAGAATCTCATCGCTGTCACAAATTCATACTATTGAATCCTGATCGCTCAAAGACATGTAGGTGAATGGTATGATGCCGCACTTGCTGCCGTCAGGTCATTTATCCGAATGTTTTTATTAGTTCTGAATCAAGCATGAGCGTCAGCAATTACATATGGTGTTGCTGCTATTTTACATATTTCGAATATATACTATTATATGGACGTATGAGCTTCTAACTTGGAGCTTAAGTTGTGGGATCAAAGTTTGAATTTTGACCGATCTTTATTTATTTGTCAGAATTTGCCACTGACATCGTGGCAGATGCTTTTGATCTAGAACTTTCTTTCTTAAGATCTAAGATCTCTGCATATACGAGTCCAATGCAGTTCTTCTGAAGCCATGCTAATATGCATGATGCATGACTCTAGCGCACCACTTGCCAATGAAACAAATATTAGTTGATGGAACTAGCAACTTTCTGGGATGGTATCATTCAGTATCACTTGAGGAAGAGACGGGTCAGATTTCAATTGAAGTCAATACTCTGGGATGGTGTGACTTTATGAATATGGGATTGACAAAATGGATATTAGGCCTCCTAATAAAAAAAAATTGCTCCTAAAATTTTCTCTTAAAACTATTATATAGTTTTAGATGGACAAAAAGATACTAACAGGTATAAGAATGAAAATTTTCAGGAATAAATATCATAGGCCACTGGAAACCACAGATCAACTATAATTTTTGAGGGAAATTAATGGTGATAAATTTCACTAATTATTTTATTGAGATAATGAATGATAAGGAGGAATGAAGAAAGATCAAAGATGGAGAATGTAAAGACCCGGATTTTTTTTAATCCCACATGAATCCTAAAGCAAATAAAAAAAGAAAAAAATAGTTTGCGATGGAAAAGACCTTCGATCGAGTCCTTCGTCTCCTCCAAGTTCAATCGAGAGAGGGATTTCAACACCAATCGAACTCCGGCAAGGATCCTAAGATCCACGCCTATAAATCCCCTCCCATGCTCCTCATTGCGTTGCTCAAATCTACAGCCAATCATCGACAAGGCCATGCGATTTCTATAGATTTCTACTGTACGTTCCTTGACAAACTGCCACCGATTTCTCACCGAAGATGAGGTAAGGACCCCTTCTTCTCCTTCTTCTTTCCTTTTCCAAACCCCACAAAGCTTTTGACGATCAGATTTGGTCGCCGGCCGTCAAATTTCATAGGTGACTGGACATCCCTTGTTTTTGTTCCCTTTCTTTACTCTCGCCGGACTAGCTACAGTCGTCGGACTGGCTACAGTCACCGGACGCAGCTTTGCCATGGTCGTCGAGGATTGGGGCCATCACCGCTGGTGCTGAAGGGTCGCTGCCACCCCAAACACCTTCTTTCTCTATTTCAACGAAGAAGAAGAAAAAAAAGAAAAAGAATAAAACCAAGGAAAAAAGAGAGAAAAAAGAAAAAAAAAAGAAGAGTTTCTCTGTCCTCTCTCTACCTTCTCTCACCACTTTCTCTCTCTAGGAGCTTCTCTCTCTACTTTCTCTAGAATTTTCTCTCTCTTCATAGTATTTTTTTCTAGGAATCTATTGGACCAGTGGAGGGTCTAGATACTTAAACAACCCAGATCTTGATCAACACTCGAAAAGATCCTGGACTTATGATGTTTAGGTGTTTATCCGTAATTTCTTCACATATAATTTTTTAAGTTGGATTCTGATCATATAGAGGTGCGACTCTCTACATAAGATACCGAGCAGAACACCTTGACCTAGAGTTCGTGGGTCGAGGGATTAATTGATTACTGTGCTTGAGTCAGAAACTAATAAAAATAAGAATCTCTGTACCTGATCACCATTATATATACTATTTTTATCATTGATTTTGTATCATTGGATTTATGTTAATGAATTTGTCATGTTTGAGATACTATTATTCTTGTATAATTTTTAATATGAATACATTATATGTTGACTATATATGTGTATCAGTAATTGATGATACGATCATACAGGTATAGCATGCTTATTTTGATCATATTATAAATTAAATTAATTTGATGAAATTAATATAAAATGAGTATAAATTAAATAAATGAAAAAGATATGGTTTGACTAGCCTCGTCATATGGATAGCCCATCAAGAGCTTATGCCTGGGATAGCCCACTAGGAGCTTATACTTAGGACAGCCTCTAGAAGCTTGTGCCTAGATTAGCCAGCTAGGAGCTTATGCTTGAGACAATCCATTAGAGGCTTATACTTGAGATAGCTCCCACGGACTTTTATACATAGGACATCCGATCAGGATCTCATACTTAGGACAACTCGTCAGGAGCTTATGTCTGAGATAGCCCCCATGAGCTTATACATGAGATTTTGGCCAGACCAAAATCGAGGTATGATTTTGGTTAGTTCAAAGTTGGAAAGAAAAGATTAGAAAATTAGAATTATGATAAGAGAAACAAATGACAACATATGAAACTAATGCGGAATAAAAGGGTTTCACTTGTTGACATATGGTAACATATCTCTTTTGAAAAGATAGATATTTGATACATATTATATGAATGTTTGCATTATTCTAGATATTGGATGTAAGATTTCATGCTTTATTGCTTATCATTATTTTTAGATTATATTATTATATTGATGTGATATATAGAGATTCTTATTGGGCTGTAAAGCTCACTCCTCTTTATTTATTTTTTTTTCTCAAAGTTGCAGGATGCTTATGATTGATTATAGTTTGAATTCATAGATAAATAGATGGATAGATACAGAGCGTCATTGTTACCTAATCGGATAGTTGAAAGAATCGAATATGTAATTATGAAAATTTTACTAAGTGTTATGAAAGAAAATCATTATTATTTATGGATATTGAGGTATCGTAAGAAATTTTATTGGTCTTATATATTTTTTAGAACTTGTCCTAGAGAGTATGCAGCCATTACGTATCTGACTCGAATACTGGATTCGAGGTGTGACAAAGAACACAGCAGAATAAAACTAGGTAACTAGCTAGTCTCCAAATAAAATTAAGCAAAACTAAAATAGAACAAATAGGAAGCCAAACCACACAGGGAGAATAGGACAACATGCTTAGTTGAAGGATTTGGCTATTGAGTTAGTGGAATTAGGTGGCTTGAACATATGATTGAATATGATATTCTTTTCTTCTTTCTCACCGAGCTACACTTAGTGGATTTCTTATGTTACGCCCTATATCTGATATTCGGATCAGACACGTGATGGCCACATACTCCTTAGGGCAAATCCTAAAAAATATGCAATGCCTAAATAATAAACAAGTCCATAAGAACACCGAAAGCATTATAAAGTTTCAATCATATTTATTAAATCAATAAATTCATCTTTATTGAACAATGTTCACAAAATTAAAATATTTACTTACTATCAGAAATTAACTAACTAAGGACTCCATCGTTCGAAATCCTACACTCAATCTGATCGATCCTACGCATCCTGCAAGTCTGAAGGAAAAGAAGATGTGAGTTTAACAGCCCAATAAAAATTCTCCACTCTCACATCAGTATCAATATGAAACATCTTTTAACAAATATAAATGATTGATAAAAAGTAATAAGATTCATACATCATCAATATAATAATTGAATAATGTCATCATGTGCAATTCTATTAAACATGTCACATATCATAATCAACAGTCCTAATCAATAATTCAATGAGATTACTTATCATTAAATGATTAATATAATTATGATCCAAACAATATTATTATTCTGGCACTGGACTAGACCCACTCATGCTCCAGCTCGTGGTAGGCCACCATGTTTTCGTCCATAGCCGGCAACCACATTTCAGCCCGTGGTTGACATCAAATACCATGTTTCACACGTGCCGGCTAGCCCAGATATCCTTCAATTAGACATGATTCATTATTTTGATTTGATGTCGGTATTGGACTAGTCACAACCATGCTCCGACCCGTGGCAGGCCAAACATCCCAGCCTGCAGTTGATACGCCATGTTTCACACATAGCTGACTATCCACATGCTTCCCTTTCTCATACTTTATATTTGTCTTTTTGGTATTAGACTAATTACAACCATGCTCCAGCCCATGGTCAGCGGCGCCAAATACAACGCTGCACCCCAACCCGAGGTTGTCCAGCATACACACCACGTTTCTTGCATGGCCAAACAATCCAAACACCGCCCATGCCCCATCCATATTATTAAAATCATAATCTGATTTTCGATACTAGATTAGTTACAATCATGCTCCAGCCTATGGTAGGCCAAGCCGCACCTCAGTCCGAGACTGACCTGACATATACATTATATTTCTTGCATGACTAGCTAACCTACATACCGTCAATCCCATCAATTATATTAAATCATATTTTCTTACTCAACAATCATTAAGCATCAATTAATCATAATTCAAACAATATCAAATCAACAACATGTAATGCTCATGCTGATAAATATAAAATATATATATTAATCATATAATTTAATTTTATAAATATATAGATGATTGTATTAAAAAATTTTATCTCTAATCATGATAAATTAATCTTTTAATATCGATCGGTGCCCCAATTTACGAGTGCGAAGAGATCTATTTGGTGATCTCTTGTTTAGAAAATTACTTTCTTATAAAACTAATTTAATATTAAAAATAATAAAATGTGAATAATTTGATTTAAACCGTCCGGGACGATCCGCCAAGGTTCGCTCCAAGACCCCTAATTTTTTCTCTTTCTTTTTAATAGGTTTTCCTCAACCTAATTAGAGAATAAAATAAATAATTAAAAGAAAGAGAGAGAAGAGAGCCGCGCCCTCTCTTCTTCTTCTTCTTCTTCATGAAAACAGGGGACCTGAACTCCTATTCCACCTCCCCCCCCCCCCCTCCATCCGGCTACGGCCGGGAAGCATTAGCTGGGGCCTAATGGCGACATCTGACGCCAATCAAGAGACACCTCCAGCAGCAGTCACAGCCGCCGGTGGCCAGAAAATAAAAGAAGAAAAAAAAAACAACTCGGAACAGGGGAGATCCTATCCTTTCAAAAATCCGGTGACTTGCAGGCACTATCCTAGGTGGTGATGCAGGCCACCGGACCTAGAGGAAGAGGGAAGGAGGTTATGGGTCCGCACCTTGTCTCCGGCGAAAGATCGGCGGAGATTTGCCAAGGGGGTCTCGACGGAATCCACGAGAAATCGTTGCTCTTGCCGGCGATCGATCGGCTCTGAGGTGAGGTGATTAGAGAGGGGATTACGCCCCTTCTTATAGCCCAAAAATCCTAGGGCTAACATGCCCTAGAACTCCTCCCGATCGAAAACGGGTTTAAGCTTATTTATTATTATTTTATAACGGGTTATTACATCTTATCCATGAAAGTCATTTATTTCAGCACGTCAAATAAAACACACACCTCAAACTTAAAATTGCTCCTCTATTCATTTGAACTCCTTTCAAGTTTAAAATAAACTTTGAGAAGAGCGGCATAATTGGTATCGGACTCCCAAGAGAAGTTTGCGATTGATGTGCAGATCTAATGGGCTGCAAAATTGCCAACTTCCCGATGAGGTACCTAGGATTCCCTTTACATCACAAAAAGATCAAGGAAAGGACTGGCAATTTCTAGGGCAAAAGATTGGCAGGAAACTTGCGTCATGGAAAAGCAAACTACTAACAAGAGTTGGTCAGATAGCTCTTATAAATTTCAGCCTCAGATCTATACCTGTATACTGGATGTTTTCACTCCTTACCCATTACATATTATCAAAAAGACACAGGAAAAAAGGTGAAGTTTTCCCTGGCGAGGAGTTCAAAAGTGCATGGGATCCGTTATTTAGCAAGCTGGGACAAAATCTCTAGGCCAAAAAGCTTTAGAGGCTCGAGCGTGGTAAATCTAAGAACATTCAATAAATGCCTACTATTGAAATTGGTGCTGGCGATACTTAAACAAAAATCAAATGCCCTAGAGGGAAACAATCAGAAAACTACATTTTACAAAGATCACACCAAGTCAATCATTCAACAAAAGCCTCAAATCAGCTTCACAAGCGTGGAAAAGCATTATATCAGTCAGAGGATGATTGTTTGACAGCATACGTTTCAAGATCAAAAATGGAAAGAATATCTCTTTTTTTCCTGACTGCTAGGCAAGCGAAGATCCACTGAATAATTTGCTTCCAAATAATGTTTCATCAGCAAAAAGGACCAAACATCTTAATGTCTGACTTCCTTAACTCAAAGCAAGAAACTGGTCCGCACCTAAAAATCCGAGGAAGAGAGGAACCTTTTTTTGATGAATTTGGAGGCTGAGAAAGCAGCCACCTACCAATTTACTAATGCAGAATTAAAACTGAGTACCAAAGGGACCTTCTAAATAAACCGTGCCAATGTGAACAGAAGACACAAACAATGGAAACAGAGAAAGTGGCACAGGTATTACAGAGAAATTCTGAAAGAACCAAGCCAGAACAGAGTTGCAGCCATCCGACAGGAACAGTTTTTCAATTTCAACCATCCAAAAGGTTGCCTATTCTGCTGATTTTGTAAAGAATGCTAGAATGCTCAGCAATGGATCCGTCAATACAGAGAATAGACCAATCAAAAAACCGGTGCAGAGCCTTCCGCCGAACAGTTTTCACTGAGCTGCTCTTGAGAAGAAAAATCCTCGAGTTCCTCTCGACCTAACATGACCAAGAGACGGTGGCGATTAGCATCAGAACAGGCTTGAGAGCATTCTTCTGAAGTTCCTAATTCTCCAATCCATGTAAAGGCCTTCAAAGGAGCTATGTGAAGGCGGAACACCAAGCAATAGGCAGATTGCTTTCCAAATAGCAGAGAAGAAAGGGCAATCTGAAAAAAGATGATCAACTGACTCAACTGAATGATGGCAGAGCACGCAACCTCCCAGGTTTTTAGCAATCCTTCGGCCAATAAACTCTCTAGTGTTGAGCCTTTTCTTCCAAGCCAGCCACAGGAAACATTTAAACTTAAGTGGTAAAGTCGTGCTCCAAAGAGATGACACAAAACCACATCGTACTCCTCTAGAGATGATAAATTGGTAGTGAGAAGCGGTAGAGAACAAATTGTTGGGACTTGCCTTCCAAACAACTTTGTCATCGTCAGAGCTCATGAGCAAAATCCTTCTCGGTCAGAAATAGTTACAAATTCTTCAAGCATGGAGGGATTGTACCAGCCTTGGGTAGGAAGCTTCAAAAAATGCAGGTCCTGGAAAAGATTAAGGTTTTCATCTAGCTAAGCATACCACAACAGGATCTTAACAGCAGAAATTTGGGGAAAAAAAATGGAAATCACTGCTGGCATTCCCTCTATCTACCAACAC
>KE504653.1:2298830-2309391 GCA_000441515.1 Elaeis oleifera | reverse complement strand
TATATATATATATATATATATATATGTGTGTATATATATATATATATATTTCATGAGTTTTGATTTCTCGTGGTCGATAGTTGTTTATTTGTATATTTTGCATCGTATATTTGTATTAAATAACCATGATTTTCGAATGATTTACATTATGACATCGATTATTGAGAATTTTAAAAAAATATAATACAATATTTTTTCTAGCATAATTGATATTTAATAAATTGATGATTAAGAAAATGATATTTAGACTAGTCATGTTAAACTGAGAATAGCCTCGTTATAGGTGAAAATATAACACTGAGAATAGCTCGCCGTAGGTAGAAATATGGCACTAAGAATAGTCCGTCAATATCATATATATGGGATCAAGAATAGCCCCATCATGGGTAGATACATGGTATTTGAGTTTACCACCGCGAGTTGGAGCACGGATATCTTTGATGCCACCGCGAGCTAAAGTACGATTATTCTAGTTTGCCACCATAGGATGGAGCGTAGTTATTTTGAGTTTGCCACTGCAAGTTGGAGCATGATTATTCTCGTTTTCCACTGTAGGTTGAAGTGTGGTCATTTTAAGTTTGAAGCGCGGGCTGGAGCATAGTTATTCTAGATTACCACACGAACTAGAACACGATTACTATGGTTTGCTAATCATGGACTGAAGAGAGATCGTGATTAGTCAATGACTCTAAAAATAATTGCTGATTGATCTGGATCATGTTAATGAGATATCAATGATAAGATATGAAATCATAATTAAGTACAAATAGTTTACTTAATTATACATGTGTGATATATCAGTTTTGAAAAAGATGAATATTCGATGGTATATGATGTATATTTTGTATATATCAATATTAAGTTATAATGGATATTTGACATAAGATTTCATGGCTTTTATTTCTTTCGATACTGTTCATATGTTATTTTCGAATTATATTATTGTATTAGTGTGAGTATGTGAAGATTTTACTAGACTGTAAAGCTTACAATCCTTCTTCTTTCTTCTTTTTTTTCAAAGTTACAGCATGCTCGTCCTTGGCTAAGGTTGGGATTTTGATTTGAAAGGATTAATTAGATAGAGTATCAGCAATGTCAGTTGGATGACCAAGTCTAATAAATTATACAAAGTTTGATATTTGTTAATATGAAACTATTTATTATGAATTGAGATCGATAGTGTTCATGAGATGTTAAGATTGTAATGAAATTTCAAGATCTTGCATATTCTTTAGAGTCTTGCTTTAAAAAGTATGCGGCCATTATGTATTTGATTTGGATGCTGGATTTGGAGTATGATGGAACATCCATCGGAGAACGGTTAATCGGATCACATCAAAGATGTAAGGGTAGATGGTTGTTCCCAAGCTGCAACCTGTGAAAGCTGACCACAAAACAATGAGACTCTTATCATTGTCACAAATTCATACCATCGAATCATGATCACTGAAAGACATGCGCTTCACAAGATGAACTCAATTGAAGTATCCTATGTTATAGTTTATCTATTTAAACCCATCCAAATGCAGCCCATACTAACACACTTTGGGATTTATTTATATATTTAACTAATCTAGATTCTGATTAAAGATAAATTTCAATAAATAATATGAATATATTAGATGATTTGATAAAGTTGAATTCTACATAACCATTGCGGATAAAATCTATCTTTCAATCTTTATAACTATTTCAGATACTGCATCTGATAAGTGAGGCACATTATAAAAAGATTTCTACAAACTTGGTCACCTACTCATCTGAGAGCTTGTGAGATCCTCCCTATCGGATATACTTGAATTAAAATTAAAAAATCAAGACACTGCTCATCAACAGCAAGAAGCATCCAGAATTGGTTCTCTTATGGTTGGAAGTGGTTGCAGACTTTTGATCATTAATTCATTTGGACTTGAATAACAATAGCTAGAAATATAATTATTTTATATTAAAATTAAAATTTCATCATTAATGATATCAGAGCCATCTCTATAATATTTTGTTCAGTCCATGACCTTGATGTTATATGAAAAATTTATAGTTTTATATATCATATCTTAGGTTTATTCTTGACATATTAAAGGTTATATGATGATTATTTATGAATAACAGGGATTATTTATGAATAGCAGGAAGAAGAAAAAGACCCATGTTTCTTCCTCCGACAGCCGTCGTGCGATCTTAAATCTGATCTGGCCACCCTGGCTGGTTCCTAGTGATCGGAATCATCACGATATAAATTAATCCGTTCCTAAATTCCATTTATTTATTTTATCGGCCCTCTGATCTAAAATTATTGATTAAATAAAAAAATTAAAGGGAGAAGAACAGGGATGATGAAATTCATGGTTTCCACCATCATGCCCTCCCTCTTCCGTTGAGGATGGCCGGACCTCTGGCCTACAGACGCCACCCATGCCTAGCCGCCGGCAACCACCTGAAATAAAATTGAAAAAGGAGGAAAGGAAAATGGGGAGAGGGAGGTTGAAGAAGGAACGACCAGATCTCGGATAATCGGTGGTTCATTCTCCCAATCGTGGGCATACAAGGCCGTGACTCTTGGGGAGAGGGCGGCGGTCCGCCGATCAGGACTTTTCGGTGGCTGCCGGCCTTGATTTGGTGGGAGCACCTGTTTGGGCCCCTCCTCCACCGATCTCCTAAGGAACCGGTCAATCACCAGCGCACAGGTGTCGATAGGATCTTTCAGGCCGGCCATCGCTGTTAATTTTATGGTCGGTCGGTAACTGCCAGTGAAGAACCACCGAAGAGGGTCATCGGCCATTCGGTTTTTAACTCCAGTCATTTGTGATCGGGAGGAACTTTTCAATCGCCGATTTCCTGATAATTGATCTTCGGAGACGACGGCGGTCCATCGATTAGCCCCTTTTCCGGCGACCACCAGCCGCGACATGGCTGGGAGGAGGCATCCGACTTTCCGTCTCAGCCGTCGGATTAGATCGGGAAATAGCAAAAGGGGGAAGATGGGCCTAATGGGTTCGGTTTGGGTCCCAACCGAATCCGGTATGGACCCGTTTACTCAAAAGGAGGTTTGCATTTAAGCCTTAAAAGGTATATATTAATAAAGTCCTTTTCAATAGTTGACTGAATCAGACCACATTGAGTTGGCTTAATTTGATTTAGGGATGTTTTGTAATTTAGCCCTTGATAAAGCATTTATTATATAAAGGTCCTTTTCTATAATTGGTTGAACCAAATTTAGAAATTTTTACAATTTAGTCCCTAATAAAGTAATAAATTCCATAAAGATCTTTGAAACTTATATTTTGATCCCTATAATAGAGTTTTATTACAAAAAGACCCTTGAATTATTATTCGGTCCCTATAATAAACTTAATTATATAAAGATTCTTTGATAATTATGATAAGATCGCTATTATATGATTTTATTGCATAAAAATATAATTTTGCACATTATATGGTTGATTTATGTGCTATTTAATTTGTTTATATATAAATAAAGAATTATAGATCTATTATCATATTCTTGATGATGTGTTTAATACCATATAAAGTTAGTAGGTTTATTATGTTCAGGAGTAGCCATAGCATCCTGGATATAGTAAAAACTATATAAACACTATAAATAAAAAACAATGGCATATGAATAAAATAATAATTAAGTCATAGAAATAATTGATTTTATCCACAGAGAGTGGCTATTTTTGTTATTTAATTAGAATAATATGGGAATCTAGATATTAAGAATAGGATTTTTTTAGATCCACAGGCATAGAAATTTTCTATTTTTGATGCTTATGTTGCTGATCTTATTAATAAAGTATTAATAAATTCTATTCACAATGCATTTCTATCCACATGAAGGTTAAAATTTACTACTGAAATAATATTGATTATTTCAAACTATAGTTTAATTAGTCTCTAATAATGATAAACGTGAGTATGTGTATTTTGCAGTGTTAATTCCCGTGATTATTGATAATAGCATAGAAATTTTTTTCTTAATGGATTGAATTTTTTAGAATAAAGAAAGAAAAATAGTACTCACATTAGAATGTACTGACATTAATTTGATATTTTAAGTAAATAAAATTTCACCATGTATGGATGAAAGTATATCAAAAAAAAGAGCTTTTGAGAAATGTGAGCGATTTAATCGGATTACTTTTGCCCTACAAGAAATTTGACGTGGCACATTTGGAGATTCATCACTTTATATTATAAGGTATATATTTTTTTGGATGTTGTTGATTAGAAATTAGTAAACTACAAAAGTCGGCATCTATGAGCATATCGCAGCATAGTTATTTGATATTAAAATTCATGTCAAATACATTTTTAGTCTACTTTATTCTCACATCTCTTCCATCAGGATGCACTCTCCTTAAGATCTCCTATAGTATACATAATGATGATTGGATAGTTAGTGAATTACTGACCAAATGAAAAAGAAATTAAGAGAGGAGAAGATAGAGAGCATGAACTTTATTTCACATTAAATTGATGGAAAAGCAGATAAAGAAAAGATATACAGAAAGAAAGAAAAAAGTATTTCTTGTGACATTAGGTGAAGCCAATAATAAGGTTGTCAAATGCTTCTTCTATAAAAGGAAGGGACACTTAAAAAAAAAACTACATAAAGTATGAAAAGTTGTTGTAAAAGAATAAATATCCTTCACTCTTGCATATGTTTTGAATTCAATTTAGTAAATGTTCCTAATTCTATCTGGTCCATTAACTCTGATGTATTTATGCACATTATCAATGATTTATAGGGCTTCCTATTGAGAAGGCTTCTAACTAAAAGTGAACGGTCTGTTTTCATTGAAAATCAAGCACATTCACTTATCAAGATAGTTGGATGCTACAGGATAGTCTTAGACCCTGAAGTAAGTTTCATATTTTTTAATTTTTTTATGCTATGGCATCGGAGAGTAGTGCATATCTCCGAAGAAAGAGTCATAAAACTAGTGAAGTATAGAATCCTTTGATTATTAAACTTCACTAATTTTGTGGCATGTATTGACCATATAAAGATGAAGTAGATATGTATATTTAAGAAGAATGCCAAGTTGATTAAAGAAACTTTAAAATCATTCAAACTGTTGTATATAAATATTTTTCTATATCTAATAGGTAAAAGTATTTTGTCACACTCATTAAGGACTATTCATATTATATGTATCTATACCTTCTGTTTGATAAGGTTGATGAGTTTGAGACCTTTAAGAAATTTGAAATAGGGACAAAAGAGACAATCAGAAAAAATGATTAAAGTAATCAGATCTGATAGAGGTGATGAGTATATGGTAGATATTGAAATGGGACAATAGCTAGGACCATTAGTAAATTTTAAAGAAACATGGCATTATATTCTAGTACATAATATCAAAGAATACCATGTTAAAATGATATAGCTAAAAGAAAAAATATGACGCTCAAAGAAATAATTCAGATTATGATAAGTTATTATACTCTATCTATTTATTTGTGTAGTGAGCTTATAAAGACAATTGTGCATATTTTAAATAAGATCTCTATTAAGATAGTTCAAAAAACTTCTGATGAGTTATAGACTGATAAAAATCTTATTTTTGAATATATGTGTATATGGATTTGTCCAACCAAAACTAAGGTTTATAACTCACAAGGAAAGGTATTTGATTTTAGAACGATCAGTGATTTCTTTATTGATTATTCGGAGAGGTTAAAAAGAGCATAAATTTTATTGTCCATCCCATAAACCACAGATTGTAGAAACTAATAAAGATAAATTTCTAAAAGATGGCATGTTTAGTGGGAGCAGAGAACCTTAAAATATTATCTTTGAGATAATACTGGGCCTGTAAATCAAACTGAAGTAATGATTTCTATTGTTATTCTTCGGGATAACATTCAAACGGAATCACTACTTTATCAAGTTCCATCCCATAAGATTTTATTATCGATGAAGTAACTATCTACCCACCACCATAAGCTGATCAAGAGACAGCTTTCTGAAGATCTATTAGAATAAAAAAATTTGCTATACCTTCTGATTATGTAGTGTATCTGATAGATATGAATAAAAGATTGATGACCTTTAGATGTTCTTACAAGTCATAAAAGATGATAACTCCTTACAGTCGTTGGATGTCCTAAAAAAAAGAACTAGACTCTATGGATAATAGCCATATCTAAGAATAAGTTGACCTACCTGAAGGATGCGACCAATAAGTTGCAAAAAGGATCTATGTAATCAAAAAGAATCCTAATGATAAGATTGAATGATATAAAGCCAAACTCGAGGAAAGAGATTTACATAAAAGAAGATATTGACTATTCTTTTTTTAAGATTATCGTAACCTTAATGGCTTATTTTTGACTTAGAGCTATATCAGATTGATATGAGAATGACTTTTCTTAACAATGATCTACAGGAAGGGATCTACATGAAATAACCTAAGAATTTTTATGGTTAGTAGACAAGAACATATAATTTACAGATTAAATAATTCAATTATGGAGTTAAACATACTTTCACACTGTAGTATCTCAAATTTAATAAGAAATCATTGGGTTTAAAGAGAATACTATTGATTAATATATATACTCAAGGTTAGTAGGAGTAAGTTCATAATTTTGGTATTATGTGGATAATATTCTGCTTGTCAATAGTAATATTCTACTTGTCAATAGTAATTTTGATCTATTTAAGAAAATCAAATAATTTTATTTCAAAATTTTGAGATATAGGATATGAGTGAAGCCACTTATGTTATTGGCATTGAGATTTACAGGAATAGATCCTTAGAACTATTTGGACTATCTTAAAGGACTTACATCTCTATAATATAAAAAATTTTGGATGGAAAAATATTTCTCTAGATGTGCTCATATTGTAAAGGATGATAAATTTAGTAAAGCTCAATATCAAGAGTTAAGATAAAGATGGAGGAAATAAGGTTCATAACTTATACATCTAATGTTGGGAGCCTATGCACATGTTTATATGGATCCAAACATTACTTTTGCTGCATCGATATTTGAACATTATTAACATAATCTAGGATTGGAGCATAGAAAAATTGTAAAGAAAGCCATATGTTATTTGTAGGGTATAAAAATTTATATGCTCACAGCCAATCGATTTGATCATCATGAAGTAATAGGCTATTAGGATTCATATTTTAATGGATGCACTAATAGTAGAAAGTCTATTACTGAAATATCTTTCTACTTATACAAGATGCTATGTCATGGATGTATGTAAATAAAATTTTGTTTACTACATCCACTATGGAAGCAAAGTACGTAGTATATTTGAGACTTCTTCACAAGCTATAAGATCGTAAAATTTTATCATAGAACTTAAAGTTATTGACTTTATTAGTAGATCGATAAAAATATACTGTGATAATTCTACAATAAGATTCTCTAACAATATGAAGAGAATAAGCGCTTGCAAGCATATCGATGTTAAATACTTTACTCTTTGTAAAAGAATAAAAGAAAACATAGTGTCTTTGGAATATATTAAAGAAAAACTGATAATTGTAGATCTACTGACTAAAGAACTTATTATTATAATTTTGAAGATCAGGTGGATCATATAAGATACAGCTTATTGTATATATTGAACACTATGTATAAAGTCATTACATTGGATTTTATGATAAAGTTCAGTTTATTTTATGCTGATCAGCTATTTATTGTATGGTATAAAATGACTAAGAAATAGGCATAAGATTTTGTCTATTCATAAAATAAAATTTCATATAAAGAACTTGGTTATAAGATGTCATTAGTGTTATAATACATAGAAGATTATGTGTTGATTGATAACATATTTGTCATCATGATTCACATTAATGATTATTTTGTAATCAAGTATACAATATATATCCTATGGAGAAGTTAAAGTTTTTTAAAATATGGCCACATCAGTTTTCAATTATCAGATCCAGATAAAATTTCATTAAAGATTTTGAAATACTTTAAATAATTAAAATGAAGGTGCTTGTGTTAGATTGGGCCAAGTGGGAGAATGTTATAGTTTATCTATTTAGATCCATCTGAATGTAGCCCACACCAACACGCATCGAGATTTATTTACATATTTTAATTAATCTGGATTCTAACTCTAAAGATAAATCTTCAATAAAGTGATGGAGATATATAAAATAGTTTGATAAAGTTGAACTCTACACAGCCATCGTAGATAAATTCCATCTTTTAGTCTTTGTGACTGATTCAGATACTACCTCTGATGGATAAATGCGTTATAAAAAACTTCTATACATTTGACCCTCTACTCATCCGAGAGCTTGCGAGATCCTCTCCATCGGATATGCTCGGATTAGAGTTAAAAAACTAATTAAGGTGCTACTCGCCGATAGTGAAGAGCATTTAGGATTGGTTTTCTTATGAGTGTAAGTGGTTACAAACTTTTGATCATTAATTATTGGACTTGAATAATAATGATGGAAAATATAATTATTTTTATATTAAAGATTAAAATTTCTACCATCCTAGGCCAAAGAGCAACCTAGAAGTATTTAGGCAAGCTTCTCACACATCATAAGAAATTTGTTTTTCTTTCCAAAGAGAAGGATCGAAGAAATTTCGGCAAGCTTCTAACAAATGTAGATAAATTGTACGATGCCGCGCTTGCTGCCGTCAGGTCAATTATCCGAAGGCTTTTATTAGTTCTGAATCAAGCATGAGCGTCAGCAATTACGCATGGTGTTGCTGCTATTATTCTTTGGACACATGCGCTTCTGGCTTGGAGCTTAAGTTGTCTGATCAAAATTTGAATTTTGACCGATCTTTATATTATTTGTCAGCATTTGCTGCCCACATGGTCGTAGATGTGTTGGTCCAGAACTTTTCTTTTTAGGCCGCTAGAAACAACAGATCAGCTATAACTTTTGAAGGAAATTAAGGGTGGTCAAATTTCACTAATTATTTATTGAGAGAAATGAAGAATATAAATTTAGACAGCTATAAACAACACATCAGCTATAACTTTTGATGATAAATATTTTTATCATAAATAATTTTTTTATTTTTAATAATAATTATTAGTGATAAAATTATTTTCTGTTGCTAATAAGATAATTAACAACGAAATATTTCATTTTCGATGTAAATAATTTTTTAAAAATAGAGATAATTTTTTGATAGAAATTATTAGCGATGAAAATTATTTTTTTCTCGCTAATAATATTATTAACGACGATAATTTTTTTTCATCATAAATAAATTTTTTTCTGTAGTAAAATTTTTTATCAGAGAAATTTTTTTGGTGGTGTTGGGTATAAAATACCCCTAGCCGAAGTTCTTAAGAAGCCGACCTTCCAGGACTCTTCCGACTTCATGCGGCGTCTTTCCGGACTTCTCCAGCAGCCGAACTTCCACAGTGTTCCCGAGCTCCTCCAACGGACGAACTCCCACGACGCCTTCTACAAGTGCCAACCGAGCTCCTCCAACGGATGAACTCCCATGACGCCTTCTACAAGTGCCAACCGAACTCCTCCAACGGACGAACTCCCACGACACCTTCTACAAGTACCAACCGAACTCCTCCGACGGACGAACTCCTACCGCACCCTCCAGACTTCCCCAATGATAAGCTCCTTCAGTCGTCTATCGGACTGCTCCGAATATCCACTGGGCTCCACTATCAACCGACCTTTCGCAGCGATTGACTGTTTTTCGAGCTACTTCCAAACTTCCTCCTGTCACGATCGACTCTACTTCGGACTTCTTCCTGACTTCGCCAAGGTCCGTGCCTCTCCAGCGGCAGGACTTCTACAGCAACCGGACTCCATCCAAGTTTCTACAGTGATCGACCACCTCCGAATTCCGTCCGAGCTTCTACAGTGACCAGTCTCCATCCGGGCTCCCACGGCGACCAGTCTCCATCCGGGCTCCCCGGCGACCAGTCTCCATCCGAGCTTCTACAGTGACCAGTCTTCATCCGGCTCCCACAGCAACTAGCCTTCATCCGAGCTTCCACGGCAACCAATCTCCATCCGGGCTCTCACGACGACCAGTCTCCATCCGAGCTTCTACGATGAGCAGTCTCCATTCGAGCTTCTATGATGAGCAGCCTCCATCCGAGCTTCTACGATAAGCAGTCTCCATCCAAGCTTCTACGATAAACGGTCTCCGTCCGAACTTCTACAGCGGACAGCCTCCTTCCGGACTCCTACAAGAGTCGGACTTCGTCCGAACTTCTATGACAGGTGGATTCCAGACGAGCTTCTGCAGCGGATGGCTCTAGCAGACGAATTTCTACGACGACCGACTGCCTCCGGTGTCTTCTGTACCTCTCCATACCATCGGCCTTCTACAGATGCCAGTCGGACTTCTCCAACGGAGATTCTCCATCCAGGCTTCCACAGCAGACGACCTTCATCTGCAGCATCAACGCCTAAGACGCCCGACCACAGTTAACCCGACAGCAACCCCAGAAATATCCGAGCTTCTCTTAGACAGAGAGCTACCCCGCTCCACCAGACACTCCAATCGAGCTTCAGCCGTCCAGCATGAACTCCCTAGCAAGTCGCGACAACAGACACCACTCCACTCTTCGTAACAA
>KE504653.1:2286551-2297216 GCA_000441515.1 Elaeis oleifera | reverse complement strand
ATATTCATTTATATATCAAAAATTATAGATATGGTACCAAGAGACAGACGACGACGTTCGTATTTGCTGTCTACCTCGGAGGCTGAGGCACCTTCACCAATTTCTACTGCCGCACCAGTTCCGTCATCAGAAAGTCCTGCACTGGCAGGTCCTAGTGAGACGGATTCGAGTGAAGTGGGTCTGAGTGGTATTATTATTTTTTTTATATAATAAATTAATTTTTTAATTTGGATAGCTATCATATTAAGATTTATTTATTATTGTTTCATGTCAGTGTCCACTAGTAGTGAGGCGAGGGCGAGGTCCATCAAAGAACCTCGCTCTATAGCATTAGAGACATCCAAACTTTTTTTTGAATTTAATTATTAAATTATTTATTCTTAAATTAAATTTATTATCTACTAATTTGACTGGTAACTGTACAGAGAAGATATGTCCAAAACGTCGCGAATCAAACGAGACAATAATAGTGGAGTGGACGCATCGACGACTATCAACGCTTTCAAATCCAGATGATGGAGCGGAAGGTGCAGATGGAGCAAACGATACAGCTGATGAGGCAGCAACAAGTCGATCCGAGCTCCGTAGAGCGCTCTCCATCTCCAGCTCATTCTCCAGATGTCGATATTTAACGGCTTATTGATGTATTTTTTATTTAAATATCTTATAATTTTAATTTAATATAATAAATAATAAAATTTATTTATCCATTTATTTTATAAATTTTATATTTTATATTTTTAATTTATAAAAAATATTATACATATAAATTTAAAATACATATTCATAAATTTTTTAAAAAAATATGACTAAATTATTAGCAATAAAATTATTTTCGATGAAATATTCATCGTCAAAAATATTTTACTAACATAATTTAATTTATCAATAAATATATAATTAACAGTGATGAAAAATATTTTATCATAAATAATTATTAGCGACATAAATTTTCATTGAAAATTATCTTATTTGCAATAAAAATTTTATCACTAATATTATTCAATTTTATTTATTTTTATTAAATTAATAGTGATGACTTATTTTATTGTAAAAAATCTTTTTGGCGACATAAATTTTTTATCGTAAAATTTTTTAATAATAGCCATGAAAATAATTTCATTGTTATTAATTTTTATTTATCACGGATGATTTTTTTTGTCACAAATATCTTTTTTTAGATTAAATTTTTTCATCCTATTTTTTTAACAATGAAAAAAATTCGTCGCAAATATCATTTATTAGCGATGAAAATTTTTTTCATCGTAAAATATTATCAACGACGGGATTATTTGCGATGAATTATTAGCGACCAAAATTTCATCGCTAATATGTATTAGTGACGAAAATCGATTATTAGTGATGAAAATTTTCATCGCTAATAATCTATTTTATTGTAGTGAGATCAGGTGGATCATATAAGATACAGCTTATTTTATATATTAAACACTATGTATAAAGTCATTACATTGAATTTTATGATAAAATTCAGTTTATTTTATGCTGATCAGCTATTTATTGTATGATATAAAAATGACTAAGAAATAGGCATAAGATTTCGTCTGTTCATAAAATAAAATTTCATATAAAGAACTTGATTACAAGGTGTCATTAGTGTTATAATACATAAAAGATTATGTGTTGATTGATAACATATTTGCCATCATGATTCACATTAATAATTATTTGTAATCAAGTATACAATATATATCCTATGGAGGAGTTAAATTTTTAAAATATGGCCACATCAGTTTTCAATTATCAGATTCAGATAAAATTTTATTAAAGATTTTTGAAATACTTTAAATAATTAAAATGAAGGTGCTTGTGTTAGATTGGGCCAAGTGGGAGAATGTTATAGTTTATCTATTTAAATCCATCCGAATGTAGCCCACACCAATACGCATCAGGATTTATTTTATATATTTTAATTAATCTGGATTCTAACTAAAGATAAATCTTCAATAAAGTGATGAAAATATATTAAATAATTTGATAAAGTTGAGCTCTACACAGCCATCATAGATAAAATCCACCTTTTAGTATTTGTGACTGATTCAGATACTGCCTCTGATGGATAAAGCACGTTATAAAAAGACTTCTATACATTTGACCCTCTACTCATCCGAGAGCTTGCAAGATCCTCTCCATCAGATATGCTCGGATTAGGGTTAGGAAAACTAATTAAGGTGCGACTCGTTGATAGTGAAGAGCATTCGAGATTGATTTTCTTATGGGTGCAAGTGGTTACAAACTTTTGTTCATTAATTTGTTTGGGCTTGAACAATAATGACCAAAATATAATTATTTTATATTAAAGATTAAAATTTCTACCATCATGGGCCAAAGAGCAGCCTAGAAACATTTAGGCAAGCTTCTCACACATCAATAGAAATTTGTTTTTCTTTTCCAAAGAGAAGGATCGAAGAAATTTCGGCAAGCTTCTAACACATGTAGATAAATTGTACGATGCCGCGCTTGCTGCCGTCAGGTCAATTATCCGAAGGCTTTTATTAGTTCTGAATCAAGCATGAGCGTCAGCAATTACGTATGGTGTTGCTGCTATTATTATTTGGACGCATGCGCTTCTGGCTTGGAGCTTAAGTTGTCTGATCAAAATTTGAATTTTGACCGATCTTTATTTTATTGTCAGCATTTGCTGCCCACATGGTCGTAGATGTGTTGGTCTAGAACTTTTCTTCTTTAGGCCGCTAGAAACAACAGATCAGCTATAACTTTTGAAGGAAATTAAGGGTGGTCAAATTTCACTAATTATTTTATTGAGAGAAATAAAGAAAGATGAAAGATAGGGACCATGGCAGAATAAAAGAGGTAACCAATCTACCAAAAAAAAAAAATAATCAAGACTCAAATAGAACCAATAGGAAACCAAGCCACACCAGAAGAACAGAATAACATGCTTAGTTGAAGGACTCGGCTATTGGGTCATTGGAATAAGGTGGCCGGAATATATCATTGAATATGATATTCTTTTCTTCTTCCTCTCTGAGCTGCACCCGGTGGATTGCTTATCCAAGAAAATCATTTATTTCAGCACAGCAAATAAAACGCACACCTCAAATAAAACACACCTTGTATCTTAATGGAGGCAAAGGGAGATCTTAGTTTTTGATACAAATGGACAGCCATACCAATCTGATACGAGAACAATCCAAAGATCAAGATATACAAAATTCCGCAAGGCCAGTGGACAATACTCATTTTGTCTCCAAATCCAGTCACCAGAGTACTCCACAACATATGCCGCCATCCAATCTACTACAGTATTTGTCTCCCGATAAACATACTAAACTCTGACCGTAACAGCTTGACGAAGGGTGGTCCAAACATCCCAAATAAGCGGATGAACCTCGAGCTGCCTTGCACCTCTCTGAATCAAAGCAATGACGGTAGCAGTCATCCTCGAGATAGATCCTCTCTGCGTGAAGCTGCTGCCTGGCAAAAATGACACCTATCCAGACGGCATGAAGCTTCGCATCCGAGACAGAAGGCTCAAAGAGGTGAAAACCACCAGCCGCTAGAAGTCTGGCATCAGGGCCATGAATGACAAAGCCCGCACCGCCTCTCCCGTCCCTAACACTGCCATCAAATTTCACCTTGACAAACCGCGAGGGTAAGGGCTCCCAAGAAATAGATAGTACCCTATGGGTCACTGCCGGGGCAGCCAAAGAGCTTCAGTGATTAGGGTTATCAAGGGATAGAATGGCAGTGTCAAACTAACAATACTCCAGAGCCAGACAAATAACTCTCTCCACCATCCGATGAGTAGAATTCACCTCACCGTCAAAACTAGGCTATTCCTCGATAGCCAAATCTGGTTAGCGATATAAGCCATCCGACTACCAATCGAGGTCATCCTATCGGTCACGCTCTGACGGATTAAGCCCAGAAAGAAATTAGCCACGGGTCAGTACTCGTCTCCCATAGACAGCTGCCCACCTATCTCCAGATGATTCTTGCTCTAGGACAGTGCAGAACGGCGTGCTCTGCAGACTCCTCCTCTATCCCACAGATCAGACACAAGGTTGGAATCTCCATGCTCCTATCCCTGAGAAGTGTCCATGTGGAAAGCCGATTCTAGGTAAGCTTCCATAGAAAATCTTCATCCTAGGATGAGCAGCTACTTTCCAAATCTAAACAGCCTCTATCCTCCTAGTCGGCACCGGCCACACAACTGGAAAAGGTCCCTCAAGAGAACCTTCAAGCAGCAGGAGAATCTCCAGACCCTCGCATCCTGATAGGGGTACACCAGAATCAGGATGGCAAGGAGCCGCTCCACCAATGGGCCCCCAAAAAGTTGAATGATCACCTGAATTCTTCAGCTTGAGTCGTCGGTAGTAATGAGGTCAGACACCCTCATATGGTCCTTCACTTCATTGCTGATAAAGGTCGGCTAGTGGGAGGAAGGAATGCTTGAAATTCAGGCATCCTGGATCATCTTCACCGAGTGTCCATCTTCGATCAAGCATCTGATCCAACCCATAACATCGGATCTCCGAGCACAAATCTCTCTTCAGATGAAAAAGTAGACCCAGACAGTCTGGATAAGGATCCCATGGCTCCACCCGCTAACTTTGGTTACTAAATTGACTTTCCGATTGAGTCATTGGAATTACTTTGTCCGTTAAGGGCAGCTGTGGCATTGACCATCCACCAAGATGACCAACGTCACAACTCTAGAAGTCTATTGCACGGTAAAGAATAAAGATTTTTTTTTTTATGATAAATTGGAAAGTAGTGGGAACATCCGACTACTCACCAAGAAATATTTTAATTATTATTTTATCCTTTAACATTTTCTTTCGGGTGAAATCTAATATAACAGGTAAATAATTAGCCTAAGTAATATAACCGGTGATTTACCCTCCCAGTCCATCACAAAAAAAAAAAAAAAAGCCATTTTCCTTTCATGATAGGCGCACTATCAATTATTCACATGAAAATTTGCCCATAACAAACCCCACAACCTCTAGATCGCATAACCCTGTTTGCTTTTCCCGCCACTATTTTTAATCGGTGGTGGAGTACATATTTCTTTGGTTCCCAAGATGCTTAATTGCATAACTATGGAAAAATCACGGTATGATGGTCATCAAAGTGTTCGTAAAACTAGCACCGTCGATCACTTCACTAGAGAAGAACAGATTGAACAAAACAACTGAGTTTCTAAACGGACAACGTAACACAATTGAAGCTGACAGATAGCAAATTAACTTTCTTCTGGGGTCTTGGCAGTCATCGTTTAAATTTATGGTCAGGGAGTTGATCATTTATGGGTTCTCCCATGTATGCCGTTGGACTTGAGAATTGCATATCAAAATCTCAAAGAAGAACCAGTACCACTATAAGTCTGCTAATCGAAACTACATTATGCGGTTATGCCCCTTCATCCATAGCAGAAAACTAGAACAGGAAGGAAATCTACATAAAAACCACCAATTTCAAATGCTGCCAACAAAGCTAGCAGAATCCTCTCGACTTTCAGGAAAGACATTTCAAACTCCACACTCCGGTTCATCTTATTATTCCTCTATTTTATCATCATCCCTACCAGCATTTATCCGAACTAGTAGCGTCTATGCCCGCCTTTCTGAAGTTTAGTACTTTCAGTTGGGGGCCGCAACATTCTGCGTGCCCCGAAGCAACTTGGCGAACTCTACCAGCTTGTCGGCCTCCGGCATCACCTCCTCCACAGCATCGGCCGAGCAGAAACGTTCTGCCCATCCCACCAAAAGAGGTATCTTTCCTTGTCTAGCAGTTTGATGCCGGCCATCTTTTCCGCCGCCTTGAGCCACCCCAAGTAGCACCCCAACGCAATGTCTATGTACCCAACAGTCTGCCCGCCAAAGAAGTCCTTGCCTTTGGAGCATTTCTCGAAAGCCTCTTCCAACAACTGGAGCCCGGCAATCACCTGCTCTGCTGCTTCGGCCTTCTCTTCTTCATCATCAGCCTTTGCTCTTACGATTTTCAGCAGAGAAGGGAACCACTGATGAGGGAAGAAAAGAAGAACAAACAACACTCAATGAGTCATATGCAAAGCGAACGCAAGTTTATTCTTTTGATTGGGTAAATGCAACTTCTCATTTGGTTTTATAGATGGTTAGGTTTCTCGGAGTGAGCTCACTAAAAATCAGTTGCAATTGGGATGGCAAGCATGAGTCAAATCGGACCCACGCCCAGAGACAGGAATCAGGGGGTTGGAAAGGTCAGTCCCGGACCAACACCCGCCTTCCACTGCTATGGGATGAGTGATATAGTCATATCCATCCCATCATGCTTGACGGAGATATACGTAAATATCCTAAGCTATTTATTTTAGATACAACCCAACCAAGGCCTACCAAGTAATGTTATTCGTGACTTAACTCTAGACATGATACCAAGATACTTAAATACTGCTCAAAAGCGGTATACCGAACGATGTATAAGAAAGGTAGAGAAGTAATTCGATGAATCAGTATACCTTGTCATCGATGTACACGGCCCAAAAGCGAGCAATGGCACGGTCATATGGATCAGAGGGTAGGATGGAAGGTCCCGCTGCAGCCCAGACCTCGTCGATATACTGAACGATGATCATGGACTCACAGATGGGCTTGCCATTATGAATCAGTACTGGCATCTTCTTGTAGACAGGGTTGGACTTGAGGAGGAGCTCGCTCTTAGTCCCCGGCACCTCCTCTAAGAACTCGTAGCCCAGCCTTTTTAGGTTTAGAGCAATTTCTGACCTCACCACAAAGGGGCTCTCCCACAACCCCAACAACTTCAATTCCCGACCTCCTGCCATTCTCTCCGTATTCTCTCGAAAGTAGGAACGTAGGAAGATATTTGAGAGTAGGTGTGGGTTAGATGTTGCTTTAGATGTGAGTATATATGGAGGTGGAGGGGACAGGTTTATACGTGCGTCACCCGTGATGGGATAAGGTTTGATAAAAGAGTTATTGGTGTCACAAATTCATACTATTGATTTCTTTATTTTTTAATGAAAAAGAGTGGGTCACCCTGAAATTTATTAAATGAAATGAAAGATGTACATGAATGGTTTGTCAGCATAATGCTGACAAGAGACATTGTTGTTAAAAAGGAGACTGCCGAAAAACGTGCACGAAGACTGATTCAGTTGAGGTGTCCTAGGCCGAAGAATAAAGAATTTAGTGAAGCTTCTAACACATAAGAATTTTCTTTCTAAAGAAAAGGACTGAAGAAATTTAGGCAAACTTCTAACGCAAGTCAGATCATGCGCCGCACCTGCTATCGTCAGATGATGTGTCCGAAGTTTTTTATTACTTCTAAATCAAGCTTGAGCGTCAGCAATTACATATGGTGTTGCTGCTATTTCACATATTTCGAATATATAATATTATATGGACGTATGAGCTTCTAGCTTGGAGCTTAAGTCGTGGGATCAAAGTTTGAATTTTGACCGATCTTTATTTTACTTGCCACTGACATGGTCGTAGGTCCAGAACTTTCTTTTTAAGATCTAAGATCTCAGCATATATAAGTCCCATGCAATTCTTCTAAATCCAAGCTACTATGTATGATACGTGACTCCGATGCACCATTTGCCAATCAAAAAATATTAGTTGATGAAACTAGCACCTTGCTCGGATGGTATCATTTCTTATCACTTTAGCAAGGGACAGGTTAGATTTCATTGGGAGTCAGTCCCCCATGATGGTGTGGCCGCATGGATATAGGGTTGAAGAAAATGGATAAAATGAAAAAAGGCAATTAAGAATGGAGAAAGATTGAAAATAGGGACGGTGGTATAAAAGAGGTAACTAATCTCCAATTAAACAAAATTGAACAAAACTCAAATAGAACGAATGGGAAACAAACCACACTGGAATTGAACAGGAGAACATGCTTAGCTAGAGGACTGGGCCATTGAGTTATTGGAATTAGGTGGCTTGAACATATGGTTGAACATGATATACTTTTGTTCTTCCTCTCTGAGCTGCACCTGGTGGATTGCTTATCTAAGAAATCTTTTAGTTGTTGTCTTTTCACATTGCCCACAACGGTGCTCCCAATTCTTGGAATTATTTGTCTGTCTTACAACAATTATAGAGTTCTATCAGACTCTAGGATAATGAAAGATTGGTGTAGCGAGTAAAAGAATGGGTTGAAGATTGGGTTTGTAAGGTAATACAACAGTTTCTCCATAATTGTTGCCCTTATGGGCAAGAGAGACAACTTAGGCCATGACATATTGTGATAGCAAGATGCAGCTAGCCAATCTACTAAGCATGATAATGAACCTAATTCTCATGTATCTTCCTCTTGGATGTGAAAGTTTTGCAAATCACAAAAGCTAGAATTCCTTCTGTAATGAGTGTCACCCATCTACCGTGCACATACTCCAGTTACGATACATGTCAACCTAAACCAAATCTGGTTGTGTAATTGGCTTTCCATCAGGCATCTTCCAACTACAACCATAGGTGGTACATGGATTTTAGCGGGTTTGATTTGGTTGTTTAGGCGCAGCTTGTCTTAGCATACATGGTGCAAATGCGTTTATAAATAGAGTTAGATAAGCTTAACAAGCCTTTGCCTCATGGTTCCTGTATTCATTTCACCTCAACTAGAACATTGTTATATTCTTTGTTTGAGGACGTTTAGTTTTGGTTTTTTTGAGGTATAGGGAAGCTGAATGCCACCCGACTTTTATTAAAGCGGGAATATGTACAAAGTGGTATTAACAGTTGAAAAAAGAAAATAAAAGTTACAGAACACAATTTAACAGAGTCAGAATATCGAAGAAAATGAATCTCCAAAAAACTTCTGAAGTCAACCTCTTCCGCTCTTCCCAAAACGCAATTTCTCAATCATCTCTAGATATCCAAAGGTCTCAGTCGCAGCCATAATGCGTTGTGTCCTTCCAATATTTTCTTAGAGCACAAATGCTTCCAGAGTTTAAAGGAGAGAAGAGATTTCTAAAAGACCGAAGAAGCAGAGCACTTTTTTTCCGAAAATTCTCCTATTTCTTTCCAACCATACATTCCAACATAGCGCAATAGCCAATTAATCCCAAGCTCTGTGCCATGATTTGCCTACAAACTTCCTCCTCCAAGACGTCCAAAGCTTTGCGAATGAAGAAGGCCGCACCCTTAATTGAAGACCATTCATCAAAGTCGACCATAAACCATGCACAAATGGGCATCTCAGCAAGAGATGTGGAACATTTTCCTCATTGCCACCACAAGGACCGCAGACCCCATTAACAAACAAACATTTCTTGCTCAACAACTCTTTTGTGTGTAACCTATTTTTCAAGGCAAGCCAAAGAAAGACTTTGATCTTTTCAGGTACCGTTGACCGCCAAATAACATTATGGAAGGGACATTTCAGACCTCCATCATTGAGAAACTTTTAACCTCTATCATTGGTTTTATTATCCCTTTTTCCTTTTAGGATTTTCATTGAAGTCTTGTCTTAAATGACCATCAACCTTGCAACTTCGATTTTTGTATACTTAGTTAACATTATATGATCATGAGATCCATAAAATGAGCGGGTGTATATAGCTTTAAAAGGTTATTCCCCTCTAGATAACCAATAACAATGAGTCCGTAATTTGCAGATGATGCAAACTTATCCTCTCATGAAGGAGACACAATTAAATTATTGAAAATACTATAGATCTTACAACACTAGTTCACTTGTTATTGTCTGACTCGCTAAAATCTAACCCCGCCAACACTGTCCGGGTTTAACAACATTGGATGGATCCTTGTCACGCCCCGAACCAAACACCCGGATCGGATACGTGATGGCTGCACACTCCTTAAAACAAGCCCTAAAGAATATACAAGGCCATAAGTAATTCATTACAATCTCAACATCCATAATATCTAATTTCAATAATAATTAGTAAAACTTGCATAATTACAATTAAAATTCTTTCAATCCTCTGATCATATATCATGACATTCTATCTATTCATATGCTCACCCGCAATTTAAACTATAGCCAATCATAAGCGTCCTGTATCTCTGAGAAGAAAAGAAAGATGAAGGGATACGAGCTTTACAGTCCAGTAAGAATTTTCATATCACACCAATATAATAATATAATCTAAAAATAAGGATAAGCAATAAACATAAAATTCATATCTAATATCCAGAATAATATAAATATCTATAATTTATCTACCTTGTCAAAAAAGATGCATCATCATATGTTAATGGTGAAATACTTTTGTTCAACAATTGTTTCATGTCTTGTCTTTCCTTTCTCTTTTCATTATCACATAATCTTTAATCTTTTCTTTCTGGCTTTGGACTAACCAACACTATGCCTCAATTTTTATCTGATCAAATTTTCACTCATAGGCCTCTCAAGGCTGTTCCAAGCATAAGCTCCTGGCGGGCTGTCCCAGACATAAGTTCCTGACTGGCTGATCCACATATAAACCCATGGGGCTGTCCCAGGCAAAGCTCCTGACCGGCTGTCCCAGGCATAAGCTCTTGACCGGCTGTCCCAGGCATAACTCCTGACGGGCTGTTCCACATGACAAAGCTAGTCCAAACCATATCTCTTTTCATTTAATCATTATATGTTGATTTCACCAAATCAATTTTGATTTACACTGTGATCAAATTAGATATGTCATATCCATACAATCATGCCATCAAT
>KE504653.1:2211639-2225276 GCA_000441515.1 Elaeis oleifera | reverse complement strand
ATGGTGGAAAAAGAGAAAGAAGGTAACTCATGGCTTGAGATTGTTTGCAATTAAGATATTAAAATAGTGAAACCAAATGGACGGTGGGCCCTAAAGCAAGTGGGACCTAAAGCAAATGCTTCAGTGGCCTTACCCTTTAGCCGCCTCTGGTCATAGCCATGTGAATGTGTTACTTGTCGAAAATAATCACCTTCCAAATTCTTTTCACCAACCATAGAAATTAAATTTATGACTATGCAGAAAACTGAATTGTTAAACTTTAGCCACTTCATATATGATCAGTAACCATTAAACAACAAATCCAATTGGCAAGCAGAAAACCACAATTTTGTCCGTAAAAGTCAAGAAACAGATAAATTCATCTACGAAGATGAGGTCGTACCTCCACGTCCAGCAATAAGTTTCAGGCTTGATATCCCTGTGAATTACATGCTTCTCATGGCAGTATGCCAGTGCCCTGGCGAGACTTGCAATATACTGCACAAAGCCAAGAAGAAAAGAAGAGAACATCAATGACCCATCTCCAACAACAGAGACTTGAATGTGGACAATTTGCCAAAATATCAGCAAGTAATCACGAAAACAAAGAAACAATAAGCAGAAACCACAAGAAGAACGGGAGAGCAGCACGAGCGATAATTGTCCACATAATAATTTCATGAACAACTCACGACCATATAGCACACAGCAAGATAAGGTAGGGCTACCATGGCGGCACGCCTATCGGAGAAGTGCTTGAGGTCCTTGAGCAACTTATATAGCTCCCGGCCGGCGGCGTACTCGAGAACCAAGAAATCCGAGTATCGTCATGGAACCAGGCGTAGAGACGGAGGACGTTGGGGTGGGAGAGGCCGTGCTGGATCTCGATCTCGCGGCGGAGGTGGACGTGGTAACGATACTTCTCTATCTTTGCTTTAAATATCACTTTCAGGGCAACAACATACCCACTCTGAAAGATAAAAATTTTGGCCGCTATTTTTTTTTTTTTCTATTTCGTAGAGATAGAGAGAGACGGGTACCTGTTTCTCTCTTGCAAGATAGACTTTGCCGAACTTGCCTTCGCCGAGGAGGCGGCCGATCTCGAAGTCCACGAGGCTCCATTGTTGTTTCTGGATTTTGGGGGAAGGGGTCAGTGTTTGAGATAGTGGAAGTCGGAAGAGAGCGGAGGGAGAGAAGAGGAAGGAGAAGGGAGGAACGATACTTACTGGTTTTCTTGAGAGGGTTTGCTGTGGTCATGGAGGTAGGGCCGTGGGGAAGAAAGTTGGGACCTGAGGGGAAGGCGGACTTGTCTCCGTTCGAATTTCTGGTGCCTGCTGCACCTGCCATCGTGCCACCCCGTGTACCGTTCTTGTAGGCCTGGAGCACTGCAACTGGGCTAAACAGGCTTGGTCCCGGGGAATCTTTGGGCTCGTCTTGGGCTAACATCCAATGCTCGGATTAGTTAACAGGACGGTTGTACTTGCTATGGATGGTGGCTTCTATGCTCCTACGTCCTAGCCCGTGTGGTCATACCCCCCTACCTTATAAGCCCCAGTTTGTGTATATTTTAGCTATTCACTCGGCATCTGCTTAATCACTACTGGCGGATATCTCTCTCGCTTTTTCTCTCTCTACAAAGAAACATAAAAACAACACAAAAACAAAAGAACACTCCGGAATCCACTTCAACATGGTTAAATGCTAAAGCCAAGCTTCAGCCGTTGACTAGTTGATTGTTTTGAAACTATGAGGAAAGGTAGGTTGTGCTCCACCCCTAGAACAATGCCACATCGTTAATCATTTCAAAAAAGATGCCACACGATCTTCAAAGTTTTTCATAAAGTACTGAAATATCTATACGTACCTGACACTCTATCTTACCCGAAACAAGAATGTAGATATTTGGAAACTTTACTTGCATGGTTAGATAGCCATGCAAACAATTTTAGTAATGATAACAAACTAAGCTGTTATCAGATGTTTTTGTCTCATTTTCCATTACTATCAGGTACTCACCATTAAGATTTTATATAATTTCTTTCCCTTAATATCTCGAACAATATAAATTAATATATTCTAGGACAACAACCAATAAGATATCATCATGAAAATATGAGCCAGCATCTTGCTGATTATTTTTTCACTTCAACAGATTTTTTTTTAATTAATAATTTAAATTAATGTCTAGCATTAGTTGCTAACCTTGATTTACTACATCAATTGAGATTTTGATATCAATATGGTTCTGATAGCACTGCTCAAAATCTTGAAAATTCTTAACCCCAATATCCCCACTTTCCATCTTGGCCAATGTAAACCAAAATCTCATTCCCTCAAATCTAGTCACTCACCAAGATGTCTGATATCCTAAATTTTAAAAATCTTTCCTATATATCATAATTATAATAAAAAATACCGTGACTACATCCAATGACCAAATTAGATTTGACAAAGCTAGTTTAAAATGATAGGTCTGAAATACAGACCGGCAAAATATTTAGACATAAGCTGAGGTGTTCACTAAATTATCACCTCTCTCAATATTTCTTCATAAAATTACTTCTTGACCATTAGTTAGGTACTTAGATTGCGACGACCCTCGACCATGTTTCGTTACGTTTCATGCTTGTGCCGATATAATAATAACTTAGCAATAAATCTTGTAAAATTAGCATACTTTAGTTTCTTAGTTCAACACGACATTGGCAATACATTGCACGATGGTATGCATAGCATGCGTAACCAAGTTGAGTCCGCACCCCATGCCACACAATTTTCCTGATCTCCATAGCATGTGAGATTTTACTCGTTCCCGGTGCATGTGGTGAGCAAGATGTCTGGCGGGTGGCGAGCTCCAAGACACATTGAACCTACCCACTCCCAACGTACCCCACAGAACTACCGAGAGAAAATGGCGAGGCTATCGTCCTTTGTTTGTTTGTTTGCTGGGATTTATGTTGCATGCGATTCTTTGTTGCAAGTGGAGGTATGTGAGTTGGGGGTCCCATGACATGGGCGGGCCAACTTGGGTCAATGCGAGCACGGTTCTGGTCCAGGACAGTGTGCTCGACAAGAGGATTCGACACCAATAACGAATGTTTCGAACAGGGGGAAAGGTCCTATACAAATAATTCACTGCAAAAATATGTTAGGGTACGTATCTAAAGTTTAACAGCAACAATACCGTAAATTAGACTAACCCTTTGCGACCTGACAAGAGATTTTTTTTCCCCCCTTGTTCACTCTATGAGAGACATCTAACGTTACTCGATTCACTAATATCAAAGCCTAATTTTGAGTCTAGATAGTGTATATATGAGTTATTAATTAAATAATGAACAATTGTTACAAATTTGAATGGCAATAACACTATCCGACTAATCCAGCCTAGATTATTCTTGCAGCTTTTTCTCTGTTGTTCCTCGATGGTCCGTGACTCCGCCTGTGCCTCAGCCTTTTGTTTCTCTTGCTCAAGCTAAAAAAAGTTGCAGGGTCACGGTAAAGGGGCCTTGCGATGTAATCGCCCTGACATCCGGGCTTGGTCAGCCCCTCATAGCCTATTTCCTTCCCTCTCCTTTCCAATCTCCACGCGGAGCATCCAAAGGTTGAATCGCTTTTACTCCTCAAATGCAGTGATAATGACAGAGCGAAATGGAAATTTATGAATGTGAGGTAAAATAATAGGCAATCCAGCCATCCACGTGGAATGATACCTTGCTTATTCTAGTCTAAATGTTACGAGGATCGACAATTGAGGGACCAGGGAAATTAATTAGTGCCTGTATGGCCTACTAAACACCCTTTTCTTATTAATTGAACACTTCCGTCTAACATCTAGTTAGTTCAAGGTGATTAAAAACTATCCACGGAGAATTGGAATTCAGAGCAGTGCAACATAAATCACCTGAACAGACCAAACTTTCCCCATGCTAGTGTTTTACGGTGCTGGAGTCACCCCAACTAAAACACAGCACTGGTGTTCCTGTCGTCCCTTCACTTTAAGATGAGAGAGACTCTCTAAAAGTGTTCCTCTGGAACAGCCATTGATTTAGGGAGGAGAGCAGACCTCTATGACCGTATCCTCCGCGGTACAGATGACTGTACCCATCAGAGCTTTCACCAAATTCTTCATTCATCCCACCAGCACATACAAATCAAAAACTCAACAAAAGTACTCAAACACAATTCTATATTATTATTTTGTACGCAACAATGTCTGTAACACCTGACAATTATTTATAGTGACAATTCCATACTCCTCCCTTCGATGTAGCTCTACACCCACGAGAAAGAATAATGGTAACCGGAAGGTGTAAACCAAATTAAGTAAAAGATATATGAACACCACTTCAGCCCCTGTCACACCTCCGCCCCTAGGCGCTCCTTCTCTCTCCTCACTCGACTCACCCCAAAACCGTTTCCGATTCCCCCGTCCTCCGCCGGCGGTCGCGGAAACGCCTCAAGACACCATCCACCGCCACGTCGAATGCGTCCTCCATCCCCTCCCCCAACCCCCCTCCGCCGCCGCGTACACCAATCTCGGTATCAGCTCCACCACTTTCTCTCTCATCTGCTTCGCCTTCTCTGCGCCGATCCCCTCCAACACCCCTCTTACGCTCACTGCGCCGCTTCTGACCTCCCTCCGGTCTATAAACACCGACCACTCCTCCCCCGCCGGTAAAAACCAGGGGTACTGCACGTACGCGCTCCTCCGCCAGAACAGGACCGGCACCGCCCCCGCCACCATGCAGTCGAACATCGACCGCCGCGTGAAACTATCACCTCGCGGCTGGAGGCAGAACGTCGAGTCGAGGAACAAGCCCAACGTCTCCGCGCTCCGGTTACCGCACCGCCCACTGCTGCAGTCCACCGACCGGCACTTACCCCGGCCGCCGGCACTCCCCTAACAAAAGCCCCCGGAAGTCGTCCTTGAACCCGGCACGGGCCGCCCCGCGAAGCTGAACAGCGCGGACCGGTTCCGTCCCAGCACGAACCGCTGCCATTCCCTCACCTGGGCCGCTGTCCGCGGGTGGAAACCGGTCGGGTAAGGGATTCCGACGTCTTTTTCGTCCCAAGGATTGCGCTCGATGAGGAGGCGCGTCACGTTCTCCATGCCGGGCATGTAGAGGAAGCTGCCGCCCCAGTCGCCCTCTCTGGACCGGCGGAAGTCCCACGTGATCCGGCCTAAAATGATGAAGTGGTCCCAGCCGCTGGACCGGCGCCAGGGGCCTGATCGTGGACCCAGCGGAGGAGGAGGGCGCAGTCGCGGTCGCGGTCGCTGGAGGTGGAGTTGGGGGACCATAGGTGGCGCCCCACAGCGAGGCCGCCGTAGAATGGGACGTAGAAGGCGGCGGCTGCGGACGGGTCACGCGTGCGGCAGCGGTGGGCCACCATGCGGCGGTGGAAGATTATCTCCGCGGCGAACTGGTCGGTGGAGTACCAGGATGGCAGGAGAGAGGACGGGATGACGCCGGCGAGGTCGGTGGCCGGGGGCCGAAGCCATCGCTCGAGAGGGCGGCGCAGCGGGAGGCCCAGGGGTTTAGGTCATTGCAAGCGGCGAGGAGGTCCTTGTTGAACATCGGGGGGAGATCGTAGACGTAGACCATGCCGGCGGCACAGGGCGCGGGGGCGGAGGTGGCAGCGGAGGGAGGGGGGATGGGGGGGCGGTGGCGGAGGAGGTGGAGGTGGAGGCGGGGCCGGGGATTGAGCGGGCGGTGAATAGGAGGAGGAACTGGAGAGCGAGGACAACGAGTACGATCCCCGCGCGGTGGCGGGCGGAAGGTGGAGTTGGAGATGCTGGGAGGCGGCGGCGCTGTTTACGGAGTGGTCTGGGTTGGAGGCGGGGTGCCGCCGACGGCGGCGGAGGAAGAATGCTTGGGCTTCTTGAGGAGCTGGGCCTCTGGAAGCGGAGATTCCGACCGCGGAAGCATCAGAAGGGAAGAGGAGGGCAGTGACCTGACTCCGGATTGTTCGTTTCTAAGGGCGTGGTAGAATGACCGGAGAATTGCAACTGTGGCGTCGAGGAAGGAGGGGAAAGAGCCTAGCTGGGCTTTATCACGAAAGTAGTTTATCTTTCCACGTGTCAGCAGATGGACCGTTTAGGCGTACGCGGGTTTGTGTACCGGTTCCGTTTGGCGAACGCCGGGTCCGCGCGGTGGCAACGTGGGATACGAGGGGTGTGGGGTCCAGAGGGGTGTGAACTGGGAAGGATGTGGGTTTAAAATTTGGTTCTTTTGGGTGGGCAATGGCATTGAATGGAGTGCCGAGCCGGCAGCGGGGAGGCGTAAAAGCGGACGTCATGTGGTGTTATGGAATTTGGTTTGGAGGAGGAGGCGTGGCGTCCGAGACGGGACGAGTTAACGGGATTCTTGGAAGAAATCTATGCATGCGGTAGCCGACAGAGTAAAGTCACCGTCTGTGGTCAATTGACGCCACCAAGTGAATCCGGGGGTTTCATAAATGACTCCGTTTCCATCATCTCGATTTGCATATATTCATGGATATGATGTATATAATATATACGCACATATCAATATAAAATTATAAATATGGTCAATTATTTTAACTCTTTTTACCATGTAAAATATTTTTAACTAATAAAATTCAAAATTGATGCTTAATTATAGATTTCTATCTAAATATGCCATATCAAATGTGATTTCAATATAGGACTCATTTGCTTCATAAGATGAATTTCTTCTCATTTTCCTATAAAATTGATAATTAGATATATGATGCCTAAAAAATAATTTTAATATTTGTTGATTATAAGAAATATCATGTTTTGACTAGTTTATGCTTGGTTGAGTATTTATTTTTTAAAAAATTATATAAATATATGTTGTGTCTTTAATAAAGAAAGATTTTATTGAATTCTATGTTAAAGCTTCCTGGCACATCTGAAAAAAATTACACCAATTTTTATGAGAATTTGACTATCCTATGTCCTATATAAATTTTTTTCCTCTTAAATGAGAATCTTATTTCAATGAAAATACTATTTTCACATCTCTTTAATTTGAAAACTCCAACCAAATATAAAATCTTTCTCCATTTTTCACGTTTTTCCCCTTTTGTTCCCACGAACCAAACATATCCACGGTGATTCTGAATTATAGATTGAGATGTCAATAGAATATTAAAGTTCATATCTATATGCAACATAAATATACGATCCATGAGCTACAAAATATGTAATTGTTGATTTTACAAAAATTTAGTCTTGGTATTTCACATGAATAGAGGCTGGTATTGATTCCCAAGCAACCGTAAACAAAGAGCTTTCAACCAAACTCTGTCATATCTCGAGCTTGAACTGTCATTTTGAGTTTAAATTCACATCATCTGATTATTTCAACATGATATATTATTTATTTTCTAGATTAAAAGAAATTTCTTGTTTAATTACAAAAAAAGTGATGACATTTTATCTCATCCTTGCTAAGATCTTCTTGTCACCAATATTGGCACTTGCTCTCTCTGCTTAGGTGATTCTCGAGCATACTGACCTGTACATATATTTTTCATATTTTTTTATCTAATAATACATGCATTATTAAGCCCAAATAGCTAGAGTAAAATATCTTATCCTCGACGACAAATGTTTTACCTCTCTCTCTCTCTCTCACATCAAAATAGCATAAGTTGGTGATTATTTTAAGTACTAGAATGATAATTTCTCATAAAAGTTAATTAAGTGGTAGCATATGGAAATCTTATGTCTCTATATAATGTTTAATTTGAGAAGAGAATATATTACCTATATATGATGAGTTAAAATACAAGAAGTACATGAACATAATTGGCATGAGCTTGGTTATATAAACCATAAGCCATCACTAACAAGTTAGAACACAAATAGAAAACTTATCCTAGTTGAGATGCCAATCAACTACAAAGTTGCACCTAATAGCAAACATATCAATAGTCACTACAACTAAGTGAAAAAAAGGAAATGCTATAGAAACAATAGCCCTAGCTCAAAGCCTCCATGTAATTCAAATAACTTGCTGGTGTAACTACCTAGTAATTACTCTGTTAAGGAACCGATTTCTATGCTGGCAGTATCGGAACACCCCTCTGATGGCACCAAAAGCCTAAAACACGCATCCTATCATGTACATGCAGGGACTACGTGTGGGCAAGAATTTTATAATTAACACGTTTTTTCAACAACAAAGTTACTTAGCTTCCGATAATTTGTGTGTTTGCTCTCTCAATTCCTTTAAAGGTTTCGATCTGGGAATTATTGACCAGGAACTGTGTATATGAAGGCATCGAGAAATGATGACATGGTCACGGGGATTGGGAGAAGTATAATTCGGTTTCTCCGATGGCGGTAAAGCTAGCAATGAGTGGGCCGCACTCCAAATCACGCTCATGGTCTAAAAGGTCGAGCAGGTCCTGCTTTCCAATTGAGAACATTTCATTAAAGATCATATGCCTGATCAAATGCCATAAGTTCCTCACCTCATATATTTTTCATTTAAATATTAGTGTATTCTTTGGAAGACCACTGCATGCATCAATAAGTTGGGAAAAATTACCTGAACATCTCTTGGATCATTTTACTTTGTATTCTTTTGTTTAAACTTTCAATTTGATTACTAAAATTAGTTAAATGATTTAATATAGTTCTATTATCCATCTCCACCTGTTTAAGCTTATAAGATTCCATCAGATAGTTGTATGATATATTTTGAACTAAAATGCTCCTAAAGAAAAAGCCATCAGCCACTTGAAAAGGAAATGAAAAAGAACTCTATTAAACACACTCCCTGTCTAAGATCCAAGAAACAAATAACAAAAGCAAAGATTATAGTCATTATTCACACGGAAGGGTAGAAGAAAAGAAACTTTGGTCATAAAATTTGAGCTAAAAAGGTACATAGTGGCCGGCTATGACAACCTTAGTTACAATATGTTTAATTGTTAAAAAAATTTTGAAGTATAAATTTTTAAAGCGTTTTTATCTTTTCTCTCAATTAAATTTTCTCCAGAAATATTATGAACAAACAACTAGATTGAGAACTATTCTACCATTGTCTAATTATATAAATTCTACAATTTATTCACAAATTATTCTCAACTATTTTCAAAATTTTATATATTATGGTTTAATGATACCATATATATATTACTAGATGTGAATTTCTTTTGCTTTCATTTATTATTTTTGCCTCTCCTATACCTAATAAGTAAATTTATGAATTTGCTAAGTTACTTATTTTTAATTTGTTTTATTTATTTTTTGCTGTCCGAATTCTTTTCCAGATTTTCATGAATCTTTTAGATTTTTCTAAAATTTGAATCACTAGCTTAATTATTCCCGAAACATTAGAGAGAAATACTTTATGTGCCACGGGTAGTGTAGCTCTACTTGCAGTGATTGATTTCCACACAAAATTGATGAAAAAAAAATTATCTGCACTATATCTAGTTCCGTATATAAATCAATCATTGTGGACGGTGCACCAAGTATTTCTCAACGTTTGATTATGTGCATCTCACGGTAATGACATAGATATAGAACTCTTTGATAAAAATTATTATCGCGTGTCCGCTCCATCTCTGTCCTATCTCCCCTCATTCCCGTTATCGTCTGAACCCGGGGGTTCTCCATAGAACAAATACCCGCAATGGCTGCAACCTTGAATCGTGGCGTGCATGCGTTATGTTTTTCCCCCAATACCTGCCGTGGTCTGTAGACAAAGCAACACCTGTAATCAAAGGAAAAACCACCATTTCTTTTCACTTGCATCAAAGACGGGCGTTTAATTTCACATCCTCACCAACCAATTTGTCGCCTAACCTCATGGAACTGGTGGAAAGGGTCGAGCCCAGGACTTGACAATGGCAGACAGGGAGGCTGGGACTGTGGGAAAGGTTGCACCACCAAAGCATGGCTAAAAGTTGGTGCCCAGCTCTTTCAACTACAGCAAACTTCGTCCTGTAGCCCACATGAGAAGTGGTCTCATACCGAGACAATATATTGAGATGTCCTGACCGCGAGTCCACAGCTGTCCCGATATTGTCGCCAGGTTTCAGCTCACAATGATATCTACCATAGCGTTAATTCCAGCGTAATACGAGCCGCGTTTCAGCTCCATCCTTCGCTAAATTACAATTTGCCAGCGTTGGTTGTACTGCAATCTTGCGTCCGTTTCTCCACCGTTCATTATTCCGGTTGTTGGATCTGGTTGAATAAATCAAAAATTTACCGACCTAAATTTGATATATTTATTAGATAGATCAAAAATTAAAATTTGAATCTGATCATTTTATTAAATAATTAATCTAATCCGATGTACAATGAATTCAATTAAGTTATAAAGATTAAAAGATTACGCATTCCTATCCCTAGTTGTTATCAAAAGATTGGCGAGAGAAAGAACTGTGTAGCATAATAAAGCGTGGATAATCATAATTTTTATTTAATAAAAATATGTAATATATCAAAAAAATTTAAAAAATATTTTAACTTTTGAAAACGTGTAGTCTTTATGTTTCTCTTTCTTAAAATAAAAATTGGAATAATTGAGCTGCATTATGAAAATTGAGGCTTTCGCATGCCTATTGCACGTGAGATGATGCACACCCCTAGAATTTTTTTCTTCCCAGTGTTTCTTTCTTTCTTTTTTCTTTTATTGTTGTGTGGTAAAACTTCCCAGTGTCTTGAAGGTACGCACAGTTTCACTGGGTTTCGTTGCGTGAAGGAGTAAAGGAAATTATAAAAGGCATTTTTGATATACTAAAACAAAGAGTTGAAGCTCAGGCATTGAGTCTCTAGATTTACTTCAAAAAATAGAATAACACCAGAAACCATGAAAAGCTCAGGCATTCAGTCCCTAGATTTATGCCAAAAAATAGAACAACACCAAAAACCATGAAAAGCCAGTGATGCATGTTACCAAAAAAAAAATTGATCTCCAAAGATTTAGAGAAATTATGTACTACACCAGATACACCATATTAGTAGTCTATCACAGGTATAAATCGGGATGAGCTACGTTATAATTGGAGCCTATAAAAATGAGAAATTCTAATTGACATAGTACACCATTGACATAATGCATTTGGTGTAAGATATATTTTCTTGCTTAGAAGATATTATGGTTATATATAAGTATAATGAGAACTAGACGTGGTAAATATCATATATCTTGCATTTACACTTTAATAATAGGCTTTTCGTATTAATTTAGATTTTTTTTTGAAAAATATAATCAAGAATCATAATTTCATGATTTTTTTTGTATAATTAATAAGATATCATTATAATTCATTTAGCAAAAATCTATGCAAGCAATTAATAAGCAAAACGATCCAACAAACCATAAATGAGAGATGGCATAATTATTAGCATGGAAAATCCTTCAATGTGAAAAAAAACCACTACTTATCCAAAAAAAAAACATAGGATCTAGTTCGACCAATTTTTTTTATTGTAATAATAAGATTACAATAATCCTTTATATTTTAATTAGAAGCTGCATAAACATTATTAAGATGGATTTTAATAATAAACAACCAAACGAAAGATGGATTCCACAAACTATAGATGCTTAAAATATTCAATAGAAAAGGCTTTTAAAGATCTAACTATGTAATTTGTAGATCTCAATACTAGAAATAATATAACAATTTTTTTTCAAAATCAAGATAAAATCAATCAATGTTTTCACCATCGGCCTCCCATTCTTCCGTTTTCCAGCTCCGTGATAGCACTCCAACAAGCCAAGGCAATTTTGTGAAAGAAAACTGCCACGCTGTTCCTTTCTATATTTTAAATGATGTTGAGTCACAAATGAGAAGGGGACCACATCAGCAATTACAAACTAATAAGCAACAAATCAATTGCACCAGCTTACCAACGCAAGTGGGCATCACATGTAAGAAATGGTAGGGCCTAGCAATTTGTGTGATGGATGAGTCATAACTTGCAACCAGTTCTCCTACGCCACAATGCAAAACCTTAAAAAAAAAAAAAAATAACCTTACCCCTCAACCACCAGTCATCGTACCCTACCTAGAGCCGTTTCAAATCAGAAAACAGGGCCTTTTGGCAACAGCCATATGCAAGTGTAATTAGTTATGATGCATTCCACAACTTGGGGCATCTTATAGATTCACGAGCACTGTATACTTGATCCAATGTCTAGTCTCAGGCTAATAGGAGCATCACTTTTTACAGAGAACCATATTTACATACAGCTTAGGGGGTATTTAGCATGAGATGATTAATTTAAAATTAAGGATACCGTAGATAGAAGTGATAAGATTATCATATCTGATTGCATCATAATAATCATACATGACAGTAATCTTAATTTACCTCTATTTCTTAAATTACTACCTAACATCGTGATGGGATATCTATTCTCGAAGTCGAGAATCCAAGATCACCTCAAGCAGTGATTTTGGACTAAAATTTAAGATAAAAATATTTTTTAATATCGTTTAAAAAAATTGATATATAAATATACTATTAATATATTATATTAATTCCATATATATATATGATATTATATTATATTAATATTATATATTATATTTATGATATATATATTATATTATTAATCATGTCATTGTTATATCATGTTAAATGATAATTCTAAATTAGAGTAGAAATATTTTATTATACTTTATATTTATATAAATAAAATTATTTAATATATTACTTCTATTTATCTTATTTCTAATCAAATAAAGCATTAATAAGTAGCATATTATAAGTATAAATAAAATTTAATTTTATAATAACAATTAATATCTTTTATGGGATTAATAATTTGTAGGGCTAATAAATATATTTTTATAGAATATATTGATAATTAATATATTAATAAATATATCTATATTTTTTATAATATATTTTATATTATTAATAAATATATTTTTATAGAATATACGAGGGATAGTTTCTGTATTATATAGCCAATGATTTTGAATTCCTATAGAATACCAAATAAGTACTCGTAGATATTTAGAAATTTTTAATCACTGAACCATGGTCTATTAAATGTAGAGAAATTAAATCATCTTAAGATTCAAATCATCGATAATTTTAGATTATCATTGTGATCCCATTTGAGTCACTGAACACCATCTTGGAGTATTTGTCTAGAACAAAGCTCATGCAAGATTGAGAAGTGATCCCACGTTGGTTGGGACAATAAGAGTTCAATTCTTCTGCCACTGCTTCCATATTGAATTTTTAATCTTTTGAGAAAAGTTGAAGCTCGCTTCCATACAGAAGTGGCCGGGCCGTGTCCGAACCATGCTGTTCTGTTTAGCCATCTCGGCAATTGCCTAAGATACTCCATGCGTTGCCGCTCCCTGTCAAGAAGTACCTTATGCCGCCCTCGGCCCTCACCTTCTAAGTTCTAAACCACTGGGAGGTGGCTTTGCTGTACGTTGGTAGTATTTGGCGATGATGTCGAAAGCATGGCTGTAAATGTTCTCTCTGCACCATGACCAGGCTCAATAGCATTGCTGCTCCCGCTGCCACCGACCAAATTCCGAGAAAAACAAAGGGAGCACCCAAGATATCCAAAGCAATGAGCAACCAGTGGGCATCGTCCGAATGACATGCCGGGCTCCATGCAGCCTCTTTGGCGAAAATTTATGACTTAAAACTCGATCTTCATTATATATAT
>KE504653.1:2178083-2188565 GCA_000441515.1 Elaeis oleifera | reverse complement strand
ATTGGTTTTGTTGTAGCATGCATGGTAGATTATCTATCCAAGAATTTCTTCAAACCATTCTTCTCCCCAGCCTTTCGGATATCCGGATTGATGCCCCTTCTGCTCTTATCGTGATTGTGCAGCTCGGAAGACAGATCACCAGGATCCACCTTTGTTTAGCCATTCCGTGGTGGCGGCGTTGGAAAAGCGAGTCACCATCGAAGACGCCATCTCTTTACCGAATTATTTGCTCGCTCCTCTCTTCTGGTCTTTCGGGCGCGGGGCAGCCGATCGGTGGTCTTGGTATATGGGAGATGAGATGAAGTGGAGCCGCTTCTTTTGAAGGGGTTTCTGGGAGAAACACCAGCTTTTCTTCGGGATTTGGGAGGACGATGGATTTGTTGACCGGTTGCTAGCTCAGATTATGTACCTGGAAATGTCATTCAGCTGGTTTTGTATTCTCGATGCGAGTTTTGTATTTCGACCGTGAATTGTGCCACATAATGAAGCAATGCGGATGGTGAAAGGCGGTGGAGAGCATTGACCATCTTTGCTCTTTCCTTGCTTTTCGATAGAGGAACCTGGACATCCAAGGAAAAGGCGAGAGAAAAACCGCATTAGTAAATGCTATGACACTCTAGTCTACATTGGTGGACGCTTGGGTCATGTGTCTGGAATCCGGAACCTCTGCGATGCCTGCTTTGCACCCAAGAACTGCATGTACCGGGATAGCCACCACGTCGCCCATCTCCAAGAGTGATAGCGGTGCTTACCAGGGCGGGTTGCTAATTGGTGGCGTTATTGACCTACAAATTGGCCCAAAGCGGCCCCTAAGCACACAAACCCACCATGTACCACGACGACCACACCAATCCCCTCATCATACGTGCCAAGTCCATGTGTCGCTCGGCAGGTCTGACCTGTGTGCTGGTTAGCACTACTTTATATCCCGAGGGCCAAATCCAGCCCATCATATGAACCTGGCCTAAGGTGCGAGGCCTGCCCCACCTTTTGGGAATGCCAGGCCCCGGTCAGATCCGGCTCATTACAGGCTCAATTGGACCTTAGGAATTAAACTTTTGGCCTGGGTCTTTTTCTTTGTTATGCAACCATCACGCTGGCCCAGCCCATTGACGGCCCAACTGAATATAAGGCTCTCCAGAGTTTGTTTGAAGCCACTTTTGTTTGTGGAGACCTAAAACCTAGCATAGAAAGCATGCCGGTCTCATGATGCCTTCTTGTGGCCCACCTTAAATTAGGTATGTCACCATTGCAGATGGTTTTAGTAGAAAGAAGAGACAGAATAAATAGTCCACGCCCTCTCAAGACAGCTAAGGCTTCATGAGTGGATGGATAAGTCCAAGAGCAAAAGCAGTTAGAGTGACTTTTTTTGAGTGATTTTCCGAGAATCATCTCGTGTTTTGCCTATAAGCAGCATCAGACAATAAAAGGCCTCCAACCCACTGTGGCCCCGCTATGAGTTTACATCCAACACGGCCTTCTTCTAGCAAGGCCCACAAGAGCGGTGGTCATAAGTAATCTACATGGGACGTATCCACTCTCACGAGGCTTTGGAATGATAATTGATGAGCTCTCAAGTAGACTGAGTGGCCTTAGTTGGCTCTAATCATGGGAGCCCAAAATCCATCCGATAAGGTTGTGCAAGGTCTGGCTGTCATGGCGAATGCTTACAAGTGGATTAGCTGATAAAATGTCAGGTTGGCATCTCTAGAAGAAGGTACAATCCTGCTCTGAGGGGCCCTTCTGCTCTCAAGCACAAATTTAAACGGGGCTCTTAACAAATAAAGGATTAGTGGCAAAGTTTTTAGACCGCAAAATCTCCGCCAACTTTGGGGATGGTGAGCATAGAGGTTGGCCAATATGGAAATTGGAAATACTGGAAAGCAGGGTATTTGGAGAGCTCTGCCAGGATCCAAGAGAATCTTTTTAAGAGATTAGTCTAAATGTTTCATAACTAAAAGTTAATTTAAATTTGTCCTTTTCTCTCAGCAAAATTTATTCAATATTGTAAAAAAATGATTAGGAAATCTCTTAGTTGATATTTTGGCACATGTCAAAACATCGATCCACACAAACAAAGACCTGGAGTCAGTATATGCATCTTAATACTCAATAGGTCATACTCAAGCAAACTGGTATCTTAGCCGAGATGGAGACTTCGAGTAAGATTAAGCACCTATATGCTTTTTTACCAAGAAGAAACGAGCATATGGCTGCAATAAGATGGGAAGAGTGAACGTGCAATGCTTAAAAAATAAAACGTTAAAGATCACTGTTCACCAGAGATTGATTGAGTGTAGACAAGGCTTGAATATTAACATCCCTAATCTTACCATGTTTGGCACCAATCTTCGACTGTGACATCATGAGTGAACTGAGCGGTTATCATTAGCAGATGATCGATAGCAGTACTTATAGCACTTTTTTATACTGTTCCAACCAAGTAGGCCGATCAAATCATGAGTCTCTCGAATCCATGGTAGCTGGAAAGATCACTTTGTTGTGTTTCTTACTCCCTCTATTTCTAATCCAACGAGGAGCCTAAGTTCAGACTGACTCCAAATCATGCATGTTCGAGCTAGTTTCAGGTTAAGCCTTGTCCAAGGCTAGGCTAAATTAGTTCCTAGAGAGCTAGTTCCTAAAGGTTGGTGTTTCAATGGATTAAACTACCAATGGAACAAAAATCTGTCTGAAGTATTCAATGCTCCTAATATGATATTAGACTGCTTTTCATTCATTGTTTGTGAATTTAAGCATGTCTTTACCGTGCCCTTGAGCATGCTTTTGGGACCTCTGGATTTCTAAATCCTCACCCTTGCTTAGATGACAATGTTTTATGAGAAATTATGGATGCATGAGGGTATCTACGATGGATATTATTGGGAAGACAGCTCTAGCAAATGCACGGTCGACACAAAAAACTGCAGATGTTAAAGAAGTTCTTGCACAGGGTGCACCAGAATGACAAACTCACGGACTATTCGATTTTCTAGATATAATCATAACCAAATAAGAATGGCACCTCTTTTGCAAATATGAAAATACGTAGGATTATACCAAAAATTTTATTCTTCATTATTCTTTTTATACATAAACTTTTGGCTAATTCTCTAATTATGCCCTAAACTTACATAAGACTATATCAATATTTTTAGATACATGAAGAATGTGATTGCCACTGTATGCGCATAATAAATAATTGTTCCTTATATCTTAATTGACAAAGAATAGGCTTGGATTTTAACTAGAATCGGAGAGAAAGAAAACATATATCCAGTTTGGTGCGTCTAGCTAGTAATTCTTTTCTATAGCCAATGGATCGACGATCTCGATCAGTGCAGGCTTACCCCATTCGATTAATTTAAATTTCATTCATTCCCTTATCCTTTTATTGGGCAGATACGCCGTCAAAAAATTATACCGCATATAGTGTACCAGCTCAGTGGTATATCAGGAAAATAATATTCTGCCATATGGAAATTCTAGCCACCTCACTTGGCCGTATCTATTTGGAGGTATGAGGCGATGGGCACCTGGATCGAAGGCAAAGGCAGAAGTAGTGGTCCAAATTTTTCCCTCCATTAGGCTCAAGAGAGAGGGTGGAGCTGGTGCCGCTGCTGGGATGATCTAGCGGGATATTATTTGCCTGATGTCTAAAAATATGATACATAAAAGAAATTTTAATATTTTAAATAATTTATATCTGATTAAGCATCTATTTTTAAAAAAATTATGTAAAAATTATTATATCCTTAAAATATGATACATAAAAGAAATTTTAATATTTTAAAATAATTTATATCTGATTAAGCATCTATTTTTTTAAAAAAATTATGTAAAAAATTATTATATCCTTAATAGATGTAACACCGTATATTTTTGCTCTTTTTGCTCTCAAATTTTATATAAATATTAATACAATATTTATATTAATATAATATAATATAACATTATATCATAATAATTTATTATATTAATATAATACAAATATATAATATTCTATTAATAATTTATTAATATAATATTAATATATAAATGATTATTTTAATATAACATTAATATAATGTTAATATGTTAATAAAATATTTATTAATACAAATATTAATATAACTATTATATAACTACTATAATAATATTAATATATTATACTATAATATTAATGTTAATACCAATATGAGTATTAATTTATTATATTTGTATTAGTATAATCATTAATATAATATTATATTAATATAAATATAATAAATTAATATTTATAATATATTAATGTTGTATTAATATAACATTTTATGTATTTTGATATAATATTATATTAATATAACTATTAAAATTATATTTATATTATATTATATTATATTTCTATAAAAAGATAATATTTAAATGGTATTCTTCGAGAAAAAAGTATCTCGAATTCCCATAGAATTTCAAAAACCCATCTTCATCGTAGATTTTTCTTTCTCACGAAACATAAAAATTGTATTGCTAATAAAAAAAATTAAAATTTCTCTCTTTTGAAAACTCTAATCAAATAGAAGGGATTTTCTTCTTCCTAGGAATCATATTTCATCCGTCTAATTCAAATGAACCAAACGAGTCCTAGGATATAATTTATCTAAACGAACAGTGTAATAAGGTACAAGCAGATTTGGCTTATGCTTTAAGTCATATTTCTGGGTGAGACAATCTACAGTCATCGCCAGCTTTATAGTTAAAGAGTGAAATAACCCTTTTGCTGGCGTCCAATCTCGACATGAAACAAACTAACCCACCTAACAACAACTGACGGGAGTTGGCCAGATACGTAGGCATACAAACAACATGTCACCCTGGTGGAAGACAGGAAGATTGGAGGGTTAAAAGATCAATAGAATGCCTAACTTACGTAAGAAAAGGTGCAAATAATACCAAATAAATTGATAACTAGATCTGATTATTTAAAGTACTTAAATATGGATTCGAATTAGATTTCTGGTAATTTATTGGACCAAATTCTGATTGTGTATATAAGAACCAACTTTTTATCGGACTCGAACTCCAAAGCCTAATAATCCGAATGCATATACATAAATTTTATATACATTATACGCAAATATAGAAATATAAATAGAATTGGCTATATGACTCGTATTGTTTGTTTTATATTCATACATATGTACTACGTACATATATTCTTTTGCATATTTTTCCTTAACTATTTCAACTCTGAATACTAATTACTGGAACTTATATTTAATTATATTCAGTCTAATTAAATGTAAATAAAATTAAATTATTTCAAAAGTGTCCAGAATTTTTTTACTAAATCAATCATTCACTTCGACATGGCGCTTACTTTCTAGCACACTCTACAACAGCTTTACAACAGCTTCGTTACAGAGATTACTGTGATAAGAGCTCTTTCAATATTGAAAAATTTGTTAATGATTGACCAGTAAGCCACTAAAATCATGTGAATTGACACACCAAAAAAAAAACTGAAATTTGAACTCAAATCCAACTACTAATCAAGTTCGGAGGAAGTTTAAAGCTTATTCATTTTAATAGATCCAAACTTGAATCAGAAATCCATTTTCCTCATCAAACTACGACAAGGATATTTATACCAAAAAAAAAAACCTACGATAAGGATACAACATGAATCCGGCCCGTTCACGGCTTTCTCAAACCTGTGCCAGAAACTATTCTTCCACCTTTTTGACTTGGACGACAGCCAGTCAAACGGCCATCATACAATAACAATCTGGTACCATCGTTGAATATTAAGAACCAGGAGCGCCATTTGCTGCTCTGCCATTTAGTCATGGGCCAAGAGACACAGCTCATTAATTGAAGAAATCACTTCCTTCATTTCTTAATGACCCACAAGTATATCTACTCCATGGGATTCCTCAGCGGGTCGTCCTGTCTAGTTTTCGAATATTTTATTTTAAAACTCAGATGTATCTATTCTCGTTTAACTTAAATAGTCCGATGTACCACAAAAAAAAAAAAAAAAAAACCAACAGAGTGGAGCTTCCACCGAATCAACGAGCCGGCCACTACCATCAAATAATTAACAAACATGCCTGACTTCTTAGTTATCATCAAACCATAAAAATAATGATAACAAGCTGAGTTAAATGCTGTCAAAACAGTGTACTTGAAAAGCTAAAATTATTTAATGTTAGCACTGCAAGGAATAACCGAATAAGCCAATGACAGCGTGAGGCCCGGAAGATACGAGGATTAAATAAAACGAAGCGCCTCCTCAGCCCCGCGACGCGCCGCGCGTGTTCCCGCCGCCCCACCTTCCCCAAAACCACCTTAAAAAGAGAGCTGAAGAGACCCGTCAGAGAAGCATGGAGTAGTTGTGGGCCCACCCCACCGTCCAAGCACACACAAATGGCCCCCCGTCTGACCACGCCATTGCTGCCACCTACACTACCCAAATTCCGTCTACCCATCCATTCCAAAGCTTCCAACTGTTTTATTCTTCAAAATATATATAAAAACAAATTTAAAATTTACACCCCTCTAGAAGCCTTTTTTTTCCTCCGGAAAAGGAAAAAATAATAAGGAACAGCATAATAATCATACAGCCGTTCGCTTCTACCACATCTCCATGGAAACCCAGTAAACACAAGAGTGACAAGAGCTAGAAGAAGAAAAGGTTTCTTTCAGCTAGCCACGAACTTAGCTCCCAGAAATAAAGAAGAACAAAGAATATAAAAGACCAAATCCATGTGCCATACCAAGTCCGAACAAAACCAGCATCACCATCATCTCTCAACTAACAAAAAAAAAAAAATACAACTAACCAACCAGAGAGAAACAAAGAAAGCAAGCGGTGTTGAACGGATGTGACCGTCCTTCACTCGCTTAAACCACTTGAGACTCCAATCAGATGCTATAAGCTGCTCCCAAGAAGGAAGCCAGCGCCAACAACGCGGAGACCGACACCGCTAGGGTTCCAAGTGGCCTCGCAGCACCAGACTTCTCGTCCGCCGCCTTGTCCGCGGCAGACTCCGGAGATCCCGCCGGCGACGCCCCGGGGCGGACGTCGGCGGGCCGGCGGGGACAGAGGCATCGGCGAGGGCGCCTTGGCCTTCGGGCCGGTGCGGGAGACTCCTTGACCGGGCAGGGGCAGAGGCGGGTGCCGAGGATGGCGTCAGCGCCACGGGTCCCGGTGCTGGCGCCGGCGCGCCGCCGAAGAGCTCGGAAGGGAGGAGGAGGTTGTCTACGGTGAGGACGCAGACGGGGTGTCGTCGAGGACGGTGCTGGCGACGCGGGAGGTGTCGACGCCGGTGTCGAGGGAGACGTCGTCGCCACGGGAGACGACGGAGAAGTCGTACTTGCCGGCGCCGCTGGATGCCATGGTGGCGATCCGGCCCTTAGCGATCTTGAGGGAGGCCTTAGGGGTGTAGGTGGGGAGGGCGTGGTACTGGAGGAGGGTGACGAGCTCGGCGCTGGAGAGGGAGCTCAGATCGGGGACTCCGGGGGCTTTAAAGGCCTCGTCGTTGGGGCGAAGAGGGTGAGGCCTTTGTCCATGGCGGACTGGAAGATCTTGAGGACGCCGGAGGAGACCACGAGGGAGGCGAAGGTCTTGCAGCCAGCCTTCTCGAGGAGGGCGGTGAGGTTGGAGGCAGCGGCCGAGGGGCGTCGAGGAGACCCGGGAAGACGATGGGTGCAGAGATCTCGAGGACGGAGAGGTTGTAGGGGACCTGGCGGACGGATTTCGTATAGGAGGAGTCGAACTTGGAGCCAGGGGTGGCGGCGGCGAAGGCGACGCGGCCGCCGCGGAGGTTGGTGATGTTGACGAAGCCGGAGTTGCCGGTGGCGTCGCCGGTGGTCTGGTAGAGGGTGGTGGTGAGGGCAGAGCCGTGGGAAGGTCGTGGAGCTTCTGGGGGTCGAAGTAGTCGAGGAGGGTGAGGAGACGGAGGGCGTTCTTGATGCCGGCCAGGGACTGCTTGGCCGCGAGGGCGGACATGGCGGCGTTGGGGAGGACAAGGCATGTCACCGTCTCCCGGGAGTTGATCTCATCGCACACCTTCGTCTGGCTCAGGTAGCTGTTGTACAGCGAGTACTCCGGAAACCCATCCAAGATCGCCGTTATGTTGTGCCCATCGCCGCGGCCAACGAACCATGAAGGCGAACAGCAAAGGTAGCAGGAGATAAGCCATTGGGGACTCTTATGCGTCTTAGCTAGTGTCTGCTGATACTACTGATGCTCTTCTTTCTTCTCTACCACACCCTCACTCTCTAGCTCCCTGATACGACTATGGAGCTGGGCAGTTGGTGGGAGGCAGTGAGGAAGGGAGAGAGAATACTAGGCAGAATAAAAGGCAGGAGTGGGGTTAAAGTAACCCTGGTTACTAGATAACCAGGCTTTGAGAGGAGGTTTGGAAAGACGGGGAGAGGAAGGGCGCTGCGAGATGTTGCATGTGCCGTTGCCGAAAGAGGAGGAGGCCGGCGTGGGTATAGGTGATCGAGCCGTTGGGGTGGATACTAGTACTTTCAAGACTCGGTACGTAGATTTGTATGCGGTGCTTGAATCGCTCTCCTCGTACGCCAATCAGACGGCTGATGGTTTCCCGCATAGAACATCCTTTTTCGGTGAAGTTCCCGTATGGAACTCCCTGCTAAAGCCTCGCTGTACGTCGATGGTGGGAGGACGATTGGTCACGGCTGCTTTCTTTCCCTTTTTTTCTAGGGAACTCCCGGGTATGGTCACCTCCCATTGAGTCGGTAATGCACTGGATGGGCGAGGGGGAGGTGGAGTGCAGGTTTACATAATTTTGTAATTGAGTATATATAACTGCATACGATAAGAGTAACGGCGGACACATTTTTGTGGTGGCTAAATTCTGAAGGTTTCGATTATTTAGCAGTTTCTATTAGAAATCCTAGGGATAAGTTCTGCAACACAAATTAGACTTTTTTTCAGCAATGGTAATAGGCAAGAATCTTATTCCTACTTTGCCATGTTTTTCTTTTAATTTTTAGTTGTTTTGGTTGGGTGAGTGGGTCCATGTCTTTTTCTTGTATCCTGTTAACGTATATGTGATACGAAGCGAAAATATGGAGAATCATGGGAGGAGGAGGGAAAGGTGAGCGTGACAAGTGGACCGTTCGAGAAGGTGGCTTCCAAAGCAGCACTTTTCATTTCAATGTTATAGTTTAGAAGAACAAACAGAACATGGATGTACTTGATTCAGTTGATTGGCTCCGTGGAAAGTAGGAAGTGCGGTGGGGTGGTCGTCCAGCCCGGCACAGGCCTGTCGTGCCGCGGATTTTGAAGAGCAAACCATGTTTGTATACTTTCTCTGCTTATACCTTTCAGATCTTTTAAAATCAAATGAGTGATCTGATGCTGACCGCATCCAAGTCAAGGAGGAAGCACCTCGGATGTTACTGATCTATTGATCTCGACCATAGATGAGGTAAAATCGTGATCAGATGAGACCAAGATTTCTAGTGGTGGTTACATCCGGAAATGATACCAAATTGCAATGGCACAAATGAGACATATGAGACCGTCGAATGACAGCTCATCTGGCCATGTATATCACATAGGGTGTAATCTTCATGGATATGATCGCTGCTCCTTATAGAATCATCCTCCTGCCTCTCTCTATATATGTAGAAGAAATGGAGGATTTTGCGTATGCTCTCAAGCCCCTTCTACTACTCATTATCTCTTGGTTGATTTGAGCATTTGAAGGTGTCCGTCAAAAACAATTCAGCTAAAGACTTTCTTTTGCAGATCCAGACTTTCTTTTGCAGGTCCAATCTTCCTCTAGAGCACTTCGGTATAGTCAACCTTAATCTACCTTAGTAGAACCAACCTCAACTTTAGTCTAGGATCTAGCAGTAACATTTGGTGATTGATTCTGTTAGAATAATTCAGTTGACTTTCTCGATTCACAATCGGTCGATTAGATAACTACCAATTATGGACGACGAACCATCAAAATCATATCACAGAATAAGTTCCGTCTCAATTACGACATCACCCGATTTTTAATCGATCTGATAGGCACAGACCACCGACTATCAATCGATAGGCCAACCAACAGTCGGCTATTCTCAACCTCCCTGACAAACATTTCAACTATGATGACTTAACCGACTTTAACTAATGACCATCGGCATATCGATAAATGACCATCGACATATCAGAGTTATCGACTGATGGTCATTCGGACTTCTACAATTGCTGACATACAGTCGACACATTCGGACTCCCGAGTCGGTATATCAGGAACTACTAGCGCAAAAGTTCATAATGGCCACAACATGATCAGTGATGGGTATAACCGTCCATCTCATAATCACGTAGTGCCGAAATAACAGGATCCACGTGTCTAACAGTTACAAACGATTACCAACAACTCGTCTATAAAAGAGATAAATGAACAGTATTTGGTAAGAGATTTCTGAGTTGAGACTCTGTCTCTCTAAAATTTTATCTGCTGTTCATCACTTTCCACTGACTTAAGCTGT
>KE504653.1:2149765-2171911 GCA_000441515.1 Elaeis oleifera | reverse complement strand
TGGCGAGGCTACCGTCCCGGTGGCAGCCTCGCCCCTCCTTGCTGCCGGCGGTGGAAGAAGAGGACAATGTAAACAGAGTGTCCCTGTTTGAGCCCGAACCGGCATCTCGCCGGCTTTCAAGCACACCGACGGTCAGGAAATAATTCGGAAAGGAAGGAGAAGAAGAATACCTCGTTCCGACGGCCAAAACAGCTCCGACGGCCCTTCTTTTCCGATCAACCCTCACGTCCTCTCTTTCGCCAAAAACCTTCAAATCCCTTCGATTTTCTTTGAAATTTTGTTGTAAGATTTTAAGGGAGGAAAGGGGTCTTTATAGATGAGGTTTCCTACCCTAGCCGGACTCCTCAAGTCCGATTTCATCGGTGAGGAAGAAGACTCCGAGTAGGAGTCTTCCTCCTTCCGTGATTTTCCTTTTTTTTTTTCGTTGTTGGGCCGTCACAGGTTTACTGGCCTAAAAATACTTGGGCCGCTACATAAGCATTGGAGTATCCCCGTCGGACATAATTTCGATCAGTGCGGATTTATTTTCCACATGTTCTTCTCTGATAACGGACACAACAGGAGATTGACCACAACAGATTGGTGCGCCAGGTAGAGGGGAATAACAAGAAATTATGACAAAAATCAGAACTCAAAACAACTCTATAGGATCTGTAAGACAATCTTTCCATTGGAAAGACCTCCCTCCTCCACCTCCAATCACTGAGTCCAGTTCTTCACATTCTATAGTCACTACGGACGCACAAATTACTGCTTTAATATAGCAAATGAAGATACTGATAGAGATGGTGCACAGCCTCCAATAATAACAAACACAACAGCAGCAACCGCTAACGGAGGAGTCGGTGCCGCATTCAGTGCCATCCAGGCACAGCCGCCGTTCTCCACGACGATCTCTCTCCATCCCAGAATGATGACCGTCTCAACATTCTCATCGTGTCGAGCCACCACTCTCTCAGCATTCTTATCATGCCGCTCACCATTCACGGCGATCTCCCTCTCCTTCCCGTGTACATAGCATCAAGAGGGGAAGAGGCCGTGTGCACCTTCTACTTCTCCATCCTCAAGTTCTTCAGGGGATTCTATCCTAAAATTTTCCAGCAACGACGGCTCGATGACTACGAGCGCAAATTCAAGGAGATCGACCGTCAACTTATCCAATTAGAAATGAAAGGTCAGAAGTCCTCCAACGATCTCGACTTCCACATTGCTTAATCTCTCTCTCAACATATCTTGGATGAGTCGATCTCGTCTCGATTCAAGATACTGCAGATGGAGCCATATGATGGCTCCACTGATCAAATTGATCATCTAGAGAGCTACAAGGCTCTCATGATGATTCAAGGGTGACCGACATCCTTCTATGCATTGACTTTCCGGTAACCATTCAGAAGGCTGCTTGAGCCTGGTATTTTGGGCTTCGTTGAGGAGCATAAGTTCTTTCGAACAGCTGAAATATTTGTTCATGGCCCATTTTAGCACTAACCTAAAGGTACTGCAGACATCAGACATTCTCTTCTCCATTAAGCAAGGTGAGACAGAGATATTGAGAGATTTCGTGGCTCGTTTAACGTGGCCACATTTGAGGTCAGAGACCTCAATGAAGATATGGCCATCTCGGCCATGAAGAGAGATCTGAAGGGATCCAGATTTATTTATCTCTGGATAAAACTCTTTCTCAAACCTATGCTGAATTTTTGAAGTGCGCATATAAGTATATTCGCACAGACGAAAGTGCTTCTGACCAGCGTCAGACAGAAGAAAAAAGTTAGAAAAAGAAGCAAAAGAAAGGTAGAGTTTCGACCGAACTAAATCGATCAACAACTAATAAAGGAGCTTCACCCTACCAATAGAGTCCAAGGCCAAACAATTATGACAGCAGGTATGACTCCTATACTCCTCTTTCTGCTCCCCATGCGCAGATCCTGATGGAGTCGAGGGAGAAGAGTATCTTCGACATCTCCCATCGATGAAAGCACCATCGAGGAGCCGCGATGAGAAGAAGTATTATCGATTTCATCATGATCACGGTCACGATACCAAACAATGTATTCAGCTCAGGGACGAGATAGAGACCCTGATTTGATGTGGCTATCTCGAAAGATTTCGATGGGACTGTTTGACTCAACCTCCCATCGACCGACAGCCTCAGCCACAACCTGAGGAAATGATCAACAATCGGCTAATGATAGGAGTGATCAACATGATTTTTGGATGACCAAAAGATTAGGGAGCAACTTTCGAAGAAGAGTCAGTAAAAAATGATGACTTGATAATGTAATCTCTTTCTTAAAAGATGATATTCGGAGAATACAGACTCTCCATGCTGATGCTGTCGTCATCTCGACGACGATAGTAAATTATGATGTAAAAAGAATCCTATTTGATAATAAAAATTCTATTGATGTTCTTTTTTACTCGACTTTCTTCTGAATGCGATTACTGATTGACCGACTCAGAAGAATCTCAATGATATTAATCGATTTCACTGGAGATGCAGTTACAGTGGAAGAAAAATTACTCTCCCACTAACTGCAGGAACTGATCCACAATAAAGTATCATTTCTTAACATTCACGATCGTCCGAGTTCCTTCGACTTACAATACCATACTTAGATAATCAGGACTCAATGTCTTGAGAGCGGTAGTATCAACATATCATTTATTGATCTGATTTTCGATAAGAAATGAAGTTGGAGAAATGTGCGGAGATCAATAACTTACCAGATATTGCTTTATAGTCTTTGTGAAGAATAATCAACCTGAAGACTCTTTGTCGATTGATAAATTGGGTCAAAGAGAAAATGAAAAAGGGTGAACCAACCGAACAATTGATTTCTATCCCATTAAGAGAAGATAATCCTAAAAAATCGATCTAAATTGGATCGCAATTATCTGATCCAAAATGAAGACAACTAGTGAACCTGCTAAGGGCAAATGCCGACATTTTTGCTTGATCGACAATCGATATGCCAGAGATTCCTCCAAAAGTAATAACTCACCGATTGAATATTGATCCCAAAGTTAGACCGATAAGGCAGAAAAAAAGACTTTTTGCTTCTGAAAGGTAGAAGGTCATCGATAAAAAAGTTGACAAGCTCCTCGCGGCTGACTTCATTAGAGAAGTTAATTATTCAGATTGGCTCGCTAATGTAGTGATGGTGAAAAAAATTAATAAAAAATAGAGAATCTATATCGACTACACCAATTTAAATGAAGCTTGTCCGAAGGACAGCTTTTCTTTACCAAAGATCGATCAACTAGTTGATGCAACTTCGGGACATTGATTTTTGAGCTTTATAGACGCCTTCGCGAGCTACAACAAAATTTTGGATGGCACCCACAAATGAGGAGCATACTGCCTTCATAACCGATAAAAGTATCTACTACTACAAAATGATGCCATTCGGTTTAAAGAATGTCGAAGCTACTTACCAACAGCTAGTCAACAGACTGTTCAAAACACAAATTGGATACAACATGGAGATCTACGTTGATGATATGCTGATAAAAAGTTTCAAAATTTTCAATCATATTCTGGACTTAGAAGAAGTCTTCGACACACTTCCATAACATCAGATAAAATTGAATCCAACTAAGTGTGCATTCGGAGTAATTATCGAATTTTTTTGGATTTCTTGTATTGCAATGAAGAATCGAAGCTAATCCCAAAAAAATAAAGCTATCATTAATATGAAGCATTCGAGCTCCAAAAAAGAGATACAACAACTCAATGAAAGGATCGCCGCACTCAGTCGATTCATTTCAAGGTTGGTAGAAAGATGTCTACCTTTCTTCAAGACCTTGCAATAACAAAGGTATTTGTGGTCAGATGAGTGCCGACAATCCTTTGAATATTTAAAAAAAAATATTTGACATCTCCACCACTATTCACAAAATCGAAGGTGGGAGAAATATTGTATCTCTATCTAGCGATCTCGGTAGAGGTGGTTAGTTCGGTACTTGTCTAGAAGGACGAAAATCGAATTCAATAGTCGATTTATTACACCAGCAAAGCACTTCATAATACTGAAGTACGATATTCAAAAATAGAAAAGATGATCTATGCTCTGATCATATCATTACAACGACTTCGATCATACTTTCAGACACATCCGATAGTTGTCTTGACATATCAGTTATTGAAAATAATATTGTACCAATCTGATACTTCTGATCGAATGGCGAGATAGACAATAAAACTCAGTGAGTTTGATATTCAATATCATCCACGACCGTCAATAAAAGCATAAGTTTTGATCGACTTTATCGCTGAGTGTACTGTGTTCAATGATAATCCTGAGAATGAACTTGACAAATCGAAGCAAATTAAAACTTCTGAGGCCAACTTAGTATCAGTGCAAGTGCTACATATTGATGGAGCATCCAATGCACAAAGTAGTGGAGTCGGTCTTATCCTCATCAATTTTGAAGAGATCGTGATTGAATATATCCTTCGATTCAATTTAAACCTTAAATAATCAAGCCGAGTATGAAACTCTTTTAGCCGGTTTGAAATTATCAAAGAATTTGATATAGAAAACTTGAAGGTCTTTACTGACTCACAACTAATCACCAGACAAGTCAAGGACGAGTTTGAAGCTCGAGACCCCATTATAATAAAGTACCTTCAGAAAGTGAAAGATCTTACATCAATCTTAAAATATTTCGAGATTTCTCACATCCTAAGAGCAGAGAATGCTCGAGTTGATATATTTTTCGACTCGCAACTACTTCATTCAACTTATTCGACCGAACGTTCATTGAATATCTTGAACAATTGAGTATCGACAAAGTTGAGAAAGTGTTACAAATCAATAACAAACTAAGTTGGATGGATCCAATCATCCAATATTTGACTGATGAAACTCTATCCGCAGATCTTTCAGAGGCCAAATGACTAAGATGGATGGCTTTATAATATATTTTGATGAATGGACAACTCTATAAGAGATTATTCTTTCTTCCCTTACTGAAGTGTCTGAGATCTACAGATGCTGACTATGCACTCCGAGAGGTTCATGAAGAAATTTGTGAAAATCACTTGAGGGACAAATTATTGGCTTATAAAGTCTTGCGACAAAAATATATTGACCCACCATGAAAAAAGATGCAGCTGAACTTGTCCGAAAATGTGAACCATGTCAAAAGTATGCCAACATACAACATCAACCGACCAGTCAGCTGACATTAATTATTATATCATGGTCCTTCGTGCAATGGAGAATCGACATACTCGATCGTGTTTCTCCGATGTCTGGTCAGAGAAAGTTTATAGTTGTTATCATTGATTACTTCATCAAATGAGAGAAGCTGAACCCTTGGCACAGATCACTGAAAGTAAGATGGAAGACTTCATTTAGAAATCAATTATATATAGATTCAGTTTACCACACATCATTATTACCGACAATGGTCAACAATTTGACAATCAGAATTTCAAAGAGTTTGGTGCGAAATTTCATATTACGTACAAGCTCACCTCAGTCGGCCATCCATAATCTAATAGTGAAGTGAAAGTGATAAATCGAATAATTCTATATGGTCTCAAGACTAGATTGAATGAAGCTAAAGGCCTCTTGATAGAAGAATTATATCTGATCTTATGGGCATGTCGAATAACTCCTCGCATACCGATGGGAGAATCGTCATTCAACTTGGCCTACGAAACAGAGGTAGTAATCCCACTCGAAATCAGATTGCTATCAATAAGAGTCGAACAATATAATGAGTCGAGTAATTCTGAATGTCGAAGAGCCGACCTAGACTTACTTTCAGAAGTTTGACAATAAGCTCAAGTTTGGATGACAGCGTATCGACAGAGAGTAGCCCAGTATTACAATACAAAAGTCAAATCGAAAGTCTTCCGTCCAGGAGACCTGATCTTAAGGAAGACAGAAGCTTCAAAACCTCTATATCAGGAGAAATTATCTCCAAACTGGGAAGGACCTTCCAAGGTGACCGAAACACTTCGTCTGGATGCGTATCAACTAGAAAATCTTGATAGAGCGATTATTTCTCGGATTTGAAATGTTGATAATCTGAAAATATACTATCAATAAAGTTGTTCACATGTACGACATATTTGGAATAAAACATTGAAATTCTGGATCTTCTTGAAATGTTCAGTTATCTACAAGTTATCTACAAAAATAATGTCAGATCGATAAATAGTCGGTCAGATTATACCGACTACATCTCGATTTTTTACCGTAAAAGCAATCTAAGTTGAATGACTACTCATGCCGACTTGACTTTAGCTAAACAGAATATTATGTTGATTCAATTCCGATCGAGTAGGAAGTATACTGACTTGACTCCAATCAGTCGAAGAATATTCGATTTGTCACCGTCTATCAAATACCTAAAAATTTTTAAAGCTAAGTCGGTTGTACCCAACTAGCAAGCAAATTCTACTATGACTACTGATCGACATTTAACGACGTCGGACAACACAACGAGATTGAGAAGTGATTTCATACTTAGAATTTCTTTTCATTTATTAGAAAGAAGGATTACAAAATGAGACCCAAAGTCCGATTATAAAATGAGACTATTGTTCGATTACAAAAAAAGATATTACACTAGTCACCAGTCGACTTCTTCTTCAGTTGTGTCGATAACCACTGTGGCTTTGGTTTCGTGGCCCTCAGCAGTAGCTGACTCCGATACAGTCGACTTCGATACCTCTGGTGTAGTCGGTGCAGCTTCTTCAATCGGCATAGTTTCTTCGACAGTCTTTTCTCCCGAACCAGGAGCAACAATGCTGGTCAGGTCCAAATCTGGATACAGTTTTTGACTGCATCCTTGTCATCTTCATATCCGACGCAGTAAGAGATGTATCCGCCCTCAAGGACTTCATTTTGTAGTCTTGTGATTCTCTAAAGTCCTCGATGGCCTGACTCAAAGTGTCTTTCGCCGATTGAGCTTTCTCTTTTGCGAAAGTCGACTCTGCATCGGTCAATGCCAACTTCTTCTTAGTAGCCTGATGTCATCCCCATTCCTTCTCCAGCTCTTCAATGCAGTCGTCACATTCCCTTTAGAGTTGATTGATCGTGTGTTTTTGCCCTTAATTCGGGACTCTAGGGACTTGACATTCTGCTGAGCCGACTCTAATTCGACCTTTGCACGAGAGAGCTCCTCCTAAAGCTCCTTCTCTTGCTCCACTGCTGCCCTCTCTCGTTCAGCTGCTGCCTAGAGTCGTTCAATGGTGGCAGCTTTCTCGATATTTGTGGCTGCAGTCTTGTCCATCCATGCTCGATGAAACTCGATAATTTTTGATATCCACTCTCCAATGCATGCATGTCATGTGCCAACTGAAAAGGAAAGAAAACAAACCAGATCAAGTAAAAAAAAAGAAAGAAAAGATAAGTATCGTCAACTTACGTCGAGTATCATCAGGTAAAAGAGAAAACATCTCAGACACTGTCTAATCTTTTCTATTCTCCCTATCAGTCGGGAGAAAAACAGTCTCAATGAGCCACTTAGCCAACATCAGATTGATCAAGGCTGACTCACCAACAGAAATTCGGATGTCAAAAAGAGTGGAAAGATGTGTCGATGATCCATCATCGGCAAAGACTGCCTGTGCCTTTCCCCGCTCTCCGGTTGGCGGCCGTTTGCTCGAAGTCACCATGAAGTCAAAACTCGACGGTGCTTGAGACCGCATTCGCCTAATTGAAGGCACTGGAGGAATGGTCGAAATGGCAGCAGATGGTTCTGGTTCGACCGCGATTGTAGACTCGACCTGACCCCCCACTGATGGAACTAAGATCGACATCGTCTCGGCTGCTGTTGACATAATGGCCGCGACATTGCCATCTCTTTTGGTTCTTCTCCAACCGACGGCACATCGACAGGAGAAAGCACTGTCAAAGCCGACAATGTAATGACCAGCTCGACGTCGGGAGCCACCACTGATGGAATGTCTATCTCCCTTGCCAATACCGACTCCGAACCGATCCGACTCTTCTTTGCCGTTTGAGATGGACCGATGTCGGTCGCTGCTCTCTTCTTAACAGCATGTTGGCGAACGTCGACAGCCGAGATTCATGCTGTCGGGTGCATAAATGCAATCAGGAAGCAAAAAGATTCTGCTACAGTTCAAAAATAAAAATAAAAAAGTGAATATGAAAATGAAGAATCAACTATATTATACCTACAGCGAGCGCCAAACTAAGTCCGACGTCGTAGAGAGACTGCTCTATCAATAGCTCCTGTTGCGAGGGGACTTCCATGTCTTTCAGTCGTAGGAAGTCTTCCCGATCGACCTCATCAATCCGACTATTTTCATTCGGGCTAGTCCTCGGGTTCCCCCAAATGGAAGGAAATTTCAAGATGAAAAAGAGAAAACAAAGAAAAACTATCTTCCAATCATGAATGGAAGATGGAAGATCGAAAATGAAGGATAAACTCTTCCTCGGACTAAAGAACCACCAGCCTTCAGCCTTTGGATGAAGATGAAGAATAAAGAAAGTACAAAAAACTGAAGGTCTAGATTCAGTCGGGATCATATGACACAATAAAGCGAAAGTGATAAGAAGTCGAATGAAATTCGGCATAAGTTGGGCCAGATAGAGTCGGTAAAAATAAAAATATTTCGAATAAAATCTAGAATCGGGAATCGAAGCCCAATCTGAAGGTTCTCAACATAAAAAGTGATCTGATCTGGAGGAGGAGAGATCATCCGACCGTCCGGACCAGGTGCGAATAGCTGAAACTGTTCCGGGGCGTAGTTCTGCTACTGGAGATGAGCAACATGGACTCGGTCAGAGAGGAAACCTCTATCGTCAGGCCCGGGAGAGAATCGCCAATCGAACCAATCGATCGTCGACTCTAAGAAGGCTAAGGGATAGGTGCTCTACTTGAAGGTCTATCCTCTACCCTAACCTTTCCTTCCTACTACTACTAGCCATTAGAAATGGTGGAAAATCCAAAATGTAGAAGGAAGAGCAAAGAAGAAAAGATCTAACCTGAAAGCTAAAGAAAAATCTGAAAATCCTGGCTCTCGACTCAAAACTCGACAGAAATCATAGCACCTACAACAAGAACCTTTCGGATTCTCAGAGTGCAGTAGAAAGTCTAAATAAAAGTGATATTATATATATAGAATCCGTCAACAGTCATGATGAAATTATTCAAATCAAGATTACTCCAGATTTCAACACGTGGCTACATCTGAACCGACTATCGATCAGACGATTCGACACACTTATCATCTGATCATGCCACCTCATCTCTATCCGTATAAATGGCTTAGAGCCAATGACATCTGGATGCGTGGTCGAAATCGACTAGTCAAAATCAAATCGATCGGATTCTCCGGATGTCAAACCATCTTCTCGAATCGACACCCCAATGATGATCTCACGATTATCGAAACGACAAAATGACTGGAGACTTTTATTTTCAAAAAATTATTAATATCTGCAGTCGAATCGGAGCTCGAAATAGCACGTGACAACTCTCTTCGTCCAACATATTAGACCACGTGATGATCCATATGTCAGGCTACCTTGGATTTGGGAGTAGGGGCAACTATTAGGGTAATTCAGTTGACTCCCTCGATTCATAATCGGCCTATCAGATATCTACTAGTTATAGATGATGAACCATCAAAACTACATCACAGAATAAGTTCCGCCTCAATTACGACATCACCCGACTTTTAATCGGCCTGATAGACACAAACCACCGACTATCAATCGGTAAGCCGACCAGCAGTCGGCTATTCTCAATCTTCTTGGCAAATATTTCAACTATGATGACTTAACCGACTTCAAACTGATGACCATTGACATATCAGTAAGTGACCATCAACATATCAGAGTTATCGATCGATGGTTTTCGGGTTTGTACAATTGTCGACATACAGTCGATATATTCGGACTCCCGACATAGAGTCAGTATACCAGAAATCGCTAGCATAAAAGTATATAATGACCACAACATGATCAGTGGTGGGTATAACCGTCTATCCCACGATCACGTAGCCGAAATAAACGGGATCCACGTATTTAACTGTTACAAATGGTTACCAACAACTCGTTTATAAAAGAGGTAAATGAACAGCATTTGGTAAGAGACTTCTGGGTTGAGATTCTACCTCTCTAAAAATTTTATCTGTTGTTCATCACTCTCCACTGACTTAAGCATCGAAGGATCCCCGCCGAACATAATTTCAATCAGTATGGATTTTTTTTGCAGATGTTCTTCTCCGACAACGAGTACAACAGAAGATTGGCCATAACATATTCATGATTTGATGAGGAGCTCTATGGATCTTAAATTGTTATATAAAGATACAACTGTATTTTTTTTAAAGGAACTGGACTCCTCTATGGTCCGTGTTCAAAGAAATCAAAATCCTACTTACAAATCAGAAAAATCTGGTTTATAGCTATTTTGGGTTGTGAAAAAACAAAATGAACTAGACTTGTGTATAATGTGATGCAGGCGCGGCAGTACACAGTGAAGTCCTTTGCGCTATCCTTATTCCTTTGGAGAAAAAGGGGCATACGAAGATGTTAGTAGCATATAAACCCGGTTGTTTTCTTTTCTTCTTCTTTTTTTTTTTCTTTTTTCTTTTCTTTCTGGTAACTGATCCAGTTACTGCCTTCCAGAGGCAGGCAAACTACGAAAATCTAGGAGGCAAACCGGATGAGGGTCAACATAAATAGGTTTATGACAGTGCAAAGTCGCGGGCCAGATTGTCTAAGATGATTGCTTTGGTAGGATAGCCGCAGAGGAATAGATAATTGCTAGACGCTTCGGGCGCAACCTCCAATCTCTTGAAACTCGGTCCCTGCAGATAAAAAATTTATTTAAAATTTTATATTTTTTAAATAAATATTTTTTTGATAATATTTAGATAAAAATAATTTAACCATACATAAAAAATAATTTAAATTATTATCTATATTTTTTTGCATTATTACCATTTATTCGAATAAGTTGTGAAGTTCTATTCATATTTTATATAATAGATTATGTTATATAAATTTCTATTATATATAATAATATAATATAATATAATATATATATATATTAATTATATTATTATAATAATATTATTAACAAGTTAGAGATATTTTAGGAATAAAATTTAAAAAATATTTTACTGATTGATGCGAAAATAATTTGCACATTTTTTAGATGGGTAAATTTTCACCATCTATTTCATGGATAAATGCTATTTATGAAATGACTTAACAATGTGAAGAAATATAAAAATATTAATAAATTGATTAAATAAAATAAATCAATTTTTATGATATTTATTCATTAATGAATGTGATTTAAATATGCTTATATCCGCTCAACACTTCCATGCATAAACATATCGCAAGTGAAGCTTCCACGTACAAAACTAATGATTTACCATTATTTGCTGCCCTAGTGTGTTGGGTTATTAGCAAGTTGGATTTAAATCAAGCAAGGCTAACAATCTAGCTTTATCTAATCTTGATCGGAGCTTAAGCCATAAGTACAAGCTATATAGCTAAGTGAAGTTAAATGATATCAAAAGAGAAGACATGGAAATTTGATTATGTAGCTGTGAGGTATTTCGGTTGCTCTAAATTGTTTGAAAAGAGAACATGATTTAGCAAAGATTACCCCATATTATATTACTTGGGATGTGCAAAGTTTAATTTATTAACAATGTAGGCTTGATCGCTTGATCGGCCTTTCAACGAGATGATGTGGTAGAAGCTCTAGATCATCATGATATGATTTAATTTTCCAATTCTATGATCTAGCCTGCATGGCTTTATCTCTCGCTTACATCTCAAAATATAAGATTCGTTTGATTCATGTAAAATTTTTTTTTTTTGAAATGTTATTTTAAAAAATTTATTCCGATAAATACGATATCTTAGAAAATGATTTTGATATATTTGATTGACTATATGGAAAAATAGCTTATTGTAGCATGACTTGTGTTTGATGGAGCATTCATTTTTTAGAAAAATGATGTAAAATATCTATTATATCTTTAATACAATAAGCAATCTTATACTATTCTATATATTATCATTGTTTGCAAATAAAAAATTATAATGGTTAAGGATGTTTTGATCATAGATCGTGATAGATGATGATTTGAAGTAGCATGATGGAAAAATATTTATTTTAGCTATAGATCTTTTGATAACTTAAAAAATAATTTTATAATGATAACAACTAAGATTATTTATGCAAAGTTCAAATGTAGATGTCATCTTAACATCCACAAGGTTTAGGCCGAGCTGAGAAAACCAACCTAGAGTCGGCTTAGTTTTTTTCTCTTATTTTCTTTTTTTTCTAAAACAAAACAGCCAACACAACGCTATCCCGGTCCATCAATGGGTCTGGTGGCAAACATAAGATCCAATCCATCTCAAAAGTTTTCAACCTGATCATATTGTGGGTTGGGTTAGTTTGATTCAAGCAATATGCTAGGGTCTATTGGGAGCTTAATCATGGATATATGGGTTTTGGTTGGGGGTTTGCTTGGAATAATACCATCATAGCACGGTCAAATTTTGGGTTGGGTCGGATTAGGTGGCTATTTGTGGAAAGTCAAGTTGGCTGTACAACGAATTATTCACAACCTAAATCATGCTGACTTTTTGGATGCAGACCAAATTACATATACTCTTGGCCCATGTTGACTCAAAATACAGGTTGGGTTTGGTTGAGTCTGGTTTGACTCGGCCCAACTCTAAGAAATACCGTAGTCACTTCAACATATTCTTGATGTATTATAGAAGGAACTTGATTCTACAAAGTCATGCCTGAATTTATAGTGAAAAATATTAGCGCAATCTATATATAGAGGGTGCAGTTGTATAATAGTCAAAATCAATCAATTTAGAATGCGCAAGGACAGATATATATATATATATATATAAATTTATGCTACGAATTTTATTAAGTCACGTGCATGCGCATAGGACCTTCTTGGAATGGCAGGTATAGCGGTCTGATGTATTATACAGTTTGATATCTCAAACTTTATCTGCTCAATAACATGTCGACATATAGACATGTGGTTATAAATATTAAATCGTGAGACTAAAATTACTATAATTATCATTTTTTAAGCCTCACTTGTAAAGAATATTTTGATGAAATTGCAGGTTATATGTACTTGATAGAAATTTTCTTCTACTCCCTATCCCTTCCGTAGTGCATGATGTCTCGAAGGCATCTCTATCTTATTTTCATATCTATCATGCTCAAAAGCTCCATTTCTTGGGCTGATGCATGTATCATATTTAGGATGAAAACTCATTTCTCAGGCAGAACGTAGTCAAACAAAGAAGCCTTAGTTCCTGTAGAAGAAAAAATAGAATGAAATAAAAACTGCATTAATGTAGAAACTTCTTTTGGTGCACATCCTAGATTGAGTTGTAAATTGGATCATGCACTTGCCAAACACAAGTATTGGTGAAATATATAATATGCATGCTCTCATTAATTGCATAAGTACAAACAATAAAAAGGACATATTATGGCCAATCAGACTTTAGTTTATTGGTAAATGACCCCTTCTTAGTACAAATTCCAAGAATAACAAGCATTTTGGGATTCAAAATCTAAAATTGAAATTTCCATCGTATTCCACCTGAAAACAGATACAAGAAAAGCACGCACACTCACACAATCTTTTGAATTCCCATTAGTTTTGCACAATAACACCTGCGTCTTGACACTCCAATAAAACAGAAAATCACAATTCAAAAGATTTGAGTGCATCTCCTTAAATCATAGAGATTGCTTTGAATTACACTAAATATTAAAAAAATTCTTGCAAAAATGCATTATTTTGTTGTGATAGAGGAATAATATATAAAGTTCTTTTAAAAAAAAAATTAAGATGAGGTCTACAATCATTCTGACCTAGATGAAATAAATGCTTACCAAAATCCTCATTTCATTGTTTCTCAAAAAGAAAATCGCTATAGGTCTCAAGAATTAAAGTTTTAATCCAACTAGATCCTAATCAACACAAAATTAAAATTAGCTCAAGATTCTGCATCTAGCTCCCTAAATTGAGATTCGGCTTGGAACTCATCCTGATGGACCTGATCCACCCAGTGGGTTCAGATCTAGGTCTAAATACGGACCTCTAATCCCATTCTGATCTACCCAAAAAAAAAATCACATTTTTATTAAAACCCGGGTCAATCTTTGCCCCGACCCAACCCTTACAAACTTGCAGCCCAAGGCCCTTGGCTTGTCTGTTTCCCGGTCCCTTTCATCCGGGCGCACCCACCGACGAACGTACCCCGCGCAGCAATTTTTGGGTGGACCACGCCCACCATCCAAATCCCACGGTGGATAACACGCCACATTAACCCTTGTATTTCACGAATTGCCGATTGTGCATTATCCACCGTGTACGTGCTCCGAGATGTACGCTGGTCTACCTGGGCGTGGTCCAGGCAACAATCTCTCGGCGCAGCACACGGGGCCATCCTGGAACACCATCACCGTGAATCTGGTGGACCCGCGGAAGCATTCGACCAACGTCTTACCTACCGATGGCAAGAAGGCGTTGGAGCCTCCAGCGTTCTCCTACGCACCAAAAGCCGTCGCGGGCTCCTCTCCTCTCCTCCGTCCCTTGTCCGACTCCAAACCCTCATCCCTTACTTCTCTCCTCCCAATGCATCCCTCCGATCCCCAGATCCTCTTGCTCTCCTCTGCCGATCGCCGTCGGTAGCTCCCGTTTTGATCCGATGGCCGCCGGGATGGATCTGGCCCACGGAGTTCTCAGATTGCTCGTCTTCATTGCCTTGATCTCGTTATGCGTGAGGGTTCGCGTCACCGCGAGGCCGGACAAGGAAACCAGAGAGAAATTCTACGGAGAGCTCGCCAAGGGGCGTCACACAACAGCTCCGGGAAGGGAAGCTTCGCCGATATTTTCGATCGCGTGCTCGATAAGGAGTTCTCGGACACTGAAGATGCGTCCGAAGGTAGGGGGATTTAAATAATTTTTCTCATTTTCATCAAGAACCTCTGAATGTGGCCTTTAGTCTTTGTTGATGGCTTCAAGATTCCGAAACTAGGGTTTTATGTGATCTTTGGACATAGGTTTGAAAATAAGGGTACTTGTTCTTGTTCTTGATTGGTTTTATATGGAAGAAACATTTGCTTCAAGAGGATTAGTAGGTGGTTAGGGAAGGATGGAGATCGGAATTGAAATTTAACATATGAATATGAGGCCACGGTATCAGAAACTAGTTTCACCAGGCTTCTAGGTTCACATTTTTCAGATTGTTAACTGCCTGCTTTTTTAGTACTTTCTCATTTGTGTTACTTTCTGGAAGCATAGATTTTTGTTCTTTGTGTTGAGAAATTCTGCAAAGTTGGTTGGTCTGTATTTTGACCTCCGCTGTCAAGCAATAGAGGAAAAAAAAAGAACGGAAAGTGAAAGGAAAAAAAAAAAAGAAGAATGGAAGGGAGAAGAAAAAAATGAAAGGAAGGAAGAAGGAAGAAAGGAAAGAGAAAGAAACTGAGGAAGGAAAAAAGAACAAACGTAGAAGGGATAAGAAAAGAAGAAGAAAAAGGAAAGGCAGGAAGATAAGGAAAAAGGGAGTAAAAAGGAGGAAAGAAAGAAGAACAAGAAGAAAGAACAAAAGAAAGGAAAGGAAAGAAGGGAAGAAAAGAAAGGAAGGAAACATAACGGAGAGAGATAGGGGCACCTATTGGACTCCTGTTTGGGACTGCCACCTTGGACAAGGTGGGATAGTGGGACATCTCATTCCATGAAGAAGCCGAGACACAGCCGTCCTATGGGGTTTAAAACCTTGCATATAGTTATTTAGAAGAAGAGACTCTTAACTCTTAAGTCTTAACATAAGAACACTATTTTGAATATAAATTTTTTAACTCGAGCTAAATTATATTTTCAGTGCTCAGAGCTGTTGTCTACCAATAATTATTCTTCCATATGAAATTTATTTCTTGTCAACTATGGAAACTTTGTTTAAATCTGAATAAGTGTGGTTACATTACTTGATTATGAAATGACGGGTATACAAAAAGGCCTTTCCTATTTAAGAACTCAACTGAAAAAGTGTTTTCGAGAAAGACTCTTAAAAAAAGCAGAAGCAATACCAAACACTGGGATTTAGAAGCCCACAAAGTAACTTGATTTTTTAGAGTGTCTCTATGTGGATCTACTGGTCTTGTATTCTAAATTGATTGTTACTACAAGTGAAGAAAATGAACTTTTGCGAGAAAGCAAACCTTGGGTAATTTTCTTCACTTTTGTATGAGACGGTATTTTTAGACCGTGCTTGTACTCGTGATACATGATATACTCCGCTACTCTATCTTGCATCATTGAACTCATAACATTATGCTGATGCATTTTAGCTTGACCTTATCACTACCATATCCTGTCTTTATCATATCACCATATCTATGAACTGCAGTTTATACTTAGATCATGTTTTTTTGTTATATCGCTTCTTGTTATGCATTTTGTACTGCCGATGAGCTGATTCTCAAATATTTTTCAGGAACTGATAAAAGCAGCTTCAATAACAGTGTTGCAGAAAATCAAGTAGGTGTGACTTTCCCCTTATCCCCTCTATTGACTTGTATTTTTTTGTTGCCAAAGCTTTCTTATGTGGAAAGGTAAGTTATTTCTAGTTCTTCATGATCTCAAGACATTCTAGCATGATGTAATTCTAAAAGATCAAAGATTGAAAGGATATTGCATCATGATCTTGAGGACTGCAATGATCAATTCATTTCTGGTATCACTTGGTCTAACCATATTAATCTAAACTGTTGTTCATATATGTGGAAAAGATGGAAATTAATGAATTTCATCTGCAGAATGGAAAGCAAAAGTACACTTGAAAAAGACAAAGGCATGTCCAATCAATACTTTCACATAAACTATGTTAAAAAATTGTAGTTGTAAAGGGTATCCACCGGCACACTGGTGCTCTATAATACTGCATTAATTGTGGCCATACACTTTCTTTCACTATTCTTTGTGTAACTATGTTTCATGAAGAAAATGACCATCTTGTTTTCTCTTTCAGAATATGCCTCAGAAAATTGTTAATGGTACCTTGCAAGTGCAAGAATTGACCAAACAATAATCTTTCATTTTTGCTTAGAATTGCTTGTCTCTCCCTATGACCTACTTTGTGCTAGCACTTACGAAATTTAAGGAATAGTCATATCCATTGGTGGCTCCATGTTGGTATTACATGTACTTTACAATGTTATATTTTCCATGATTTTTACAGATTGATTAGTTATTCAAATTGTGCAAGGAATCATAAAACTTCAAAATCCTTCTTGTTGATCAATGCTTTTTGTGCAGTTTTTATAAATTTTTAGTTTGAGGAAGAAATACGAAATAGTCCAGCAGATCCTTATATCTCAAGGGACACTTTCTTAACATCAAAAACCAGTGTATAAAATCCACTTGATCTATTTTTTACAAATTTCCCATCAAGGATTAGGGTGATCCATGAATTTCAAGTTCCAACACATGGTATATGAGAAAGTCGAAGTGCAATTTATGTGTCTTCATTTTATGATGGTTGTAACAGGTACGAGTTCTTTTTTTTTGGATATGGCTGCTACTATAAGTTGATGATATGGGCTTGGCATTGTTTCCTTTAATTAATGCAGCATCTTGCTTGCATTACTATGATTAGGGTTGATTCAGATTAGGAGTTCAGTTTTGGAGTCCAGATCCATCAGGGATTGGCTACCTTATGTTTTCCAGTTCCCTTTTTCAAATGATTAGAGGACAAGCAATAGCAAAACCTATAATTATGTAGTGCCCTAGAGGCCATATATTCAAGTGGTGAATAATATAAATTAACCTAGTGGCTTTTGGAGGTTTTGTCTATCATCTTGGTATTAGAGCACCAATCTTGTGCTACATCATGTTTCCAGTGATTTTTTGGGTAAATAATTGATGATCCAGAGTTGCAACTTGAGAATACACTTTAAGCAAGGCTGGAAGCAAAATTTTAGCAAAGGCTTAGTCAATTCGAGTACTTCTTTCTATCAACTCTTCAAGCTCAATAACTCAAGCCTTTGACTAACCTTAGTAAGATCTTTGTGACTCAACCACAATGTTGGTCACCATTGTGATAAAGCCAATTGAACAAAAAATGGAAAATTTGCAAGATCCATGCTTTGATACAGAAAGCAAGGTTCACTGTATTGTACGGCCTGGTACCATGTGTACCATATTGTAACGGTACCGAACGAAGACTTGGTATAGGAGGTGTCCCAAGTCTCGGTGTGTTGAACCGACCCTATACTCGGCACATTATCACTTTACCAGCATGGTACCGGTATAGGGTCCGATACTGAGATGGCAAATCTTAATAGAAAGTATAGATGTCAAATCATTTAGCAATCATAAAGTCATTATCTAGTGTGCAAAAGGGAATCCAAACCAACATTGGTAATTTTTCCAGAGAGATATCACAATTCACAAGTACAAAGGTATGAGTCTCATCATGCTGCTCCAATGGGAAAAGAGTTTGTTAAAGGCCTAATGATTCCAGCTGAGTTCCCTGACTATGACAATATGAATGGTAAACTTGCTCAGCTTGTCCAAACTTCTATGGTGTTTGAATTTTTGATTGGCAGATTTTGTAAGCGGGCATCGTTACAAGATTCATCATGAGAGAACAATAATAGTGACAGTTTTAGTTGCAAGACTGCTGAAGAATAGGTTTGATGCTAATGGTCAATGTGTTGCAGTGAGCAAAGTTTGACCATGAAGACTAGGTTGTCTTGAAAGGGGAAGGAATGATACATTCCCAGTAATGATACCCTAATTTAGGGTTAATTCGGTGTAGGAGTCTTGTTTAGGAGTCCTAGTACATTGGTGATTGACTACCTCATGTTTCCTAGTTTGCTTTTTCTAATTATTGTAAGACAAGTAAGGGCGAACCCTATGAATATGTAGAGGCCACATTTTCAAGCAGTCATTTTAATAAAATTGCCTCCATGCCTTTGGAGGTCTTGATCCCCTTGAAATGGTTGAGTACTTCTTCCTGCTATTATCTCTTATTTTCTCTTTCTTTTTCTAATTATTGTAGGACAAGCAATGGTAAATTCTGTGAATATATACTGCCCTAGAGGTGACAATTTCGAGCAATTACTTTAATAAGATTCCTACATGCTTTGGGAGGTCTTGATCCCCTTGAGATGGTTGAATATTTCTTCCGGCTATTATCTCTTATTTTCTCTTTTTGTTTGGTTAAAATACTGTTGATTGGGAATTGAGTTTTTATTAGGACAAGAAATGGTTTATCATTTGCTTTTCTTGAAGGTAGTTATGGTAGTTCATTATTTTCAAGGGAAGAAGATGATAACCGAAGTTTCGAATATATATATATATCTTAAGTTTACTTTTCAGAAATTAGGTCGCAATAAATTATTCAATTTAATTTACTAGTGGAGTGCTTATACATGTGTCATCTTGCTGCAAGCTGAAATCATGGAGAAAAGGTTATAAAGATGCTATAATCTATCCTAAAAGTCCTTGCAGAAGCTAATTTTTCAAAGAACACTTGCTTGGACCAATTCAATAAGAACTAGGTGGATGAAGCAGACACATGCTTTGAAGTGTTGCATGATCGTATGAGGTTAAAGGGGAACCCTACGAGCATAATTAACAAGAGTAGCATTGCTGAGATTGGTATACAAAATTGGAAGAGAGTAGTCAAATGGATGCACTAGACAAGCCATAGGTAGTGCAAGAATCAAAAATGGGTGGAGAACTGGTTTTGCATTTTAAGTCACTATGAACAATGACAAGATGGCGCCTTTGTAAGGAAAATGTCGCAGAAATGCATATATACATGGAAGGGTAGAGAAAAAGAACCACATCAATTTTTAATGGGTATTGAGAAAATGTGTATGGTAAAGCCAGCAGATGGAGAGTGTAGCTCTTGGTTGGAGTGAATGTTGAAACTGATATTACATGGTCTGTAATGAGTATGTCATTTCTTGGTAGGAGTATGGCATCCTTATTAAGCATGTGTATGTGAGATTTTATGGTTATATTTCTTGTGATTTCATGAACATCGTCCTATACAAATAATTTTCTTGAAGAAGATATCAACTAGTTTCAAATAAAGGGATTTTCCATGCATTTAGTTCACTTATACCTAACCTTAGCTCTCAATGGCTTCGATTTTTTCTACTAATTTCCTGATTTTTTTTTCTCTTTTTGCATGGTACACCCTATCTTATGCCTCTATAAATATTGAACCCATTATGCATATTCTCAACTTAAGCCAAATAAGCTTGTGCTCTATTCTCTTCAACACCCTCTGGCTTTACTTGCAAATATGCATTAGGGTGGCGGGGTGTAGGCAAAAGATCTCCTTTTCATTTAATCTTCTCCCTCCATAAACAACACTTGTAATTTCTCAATTTTCGGTCATCTGCAAATTTTGTTAAGAAAATATATTACATGTTTGCACAAATCGTGGCCTAGCCAACTACCTCGTGTATCTGCAATGTTATGTTGGTTGCACTATGAACCTTGTATACCACTATCTTCTCACTATGTTCAATTTTCGGACCAGGCTGTGGCTTGATTTCTGATATTACCGATTGGGCCATGCATTAACATTTTGTGCTTTTCAGGCTGTTTTGGAGACTGTAGCTATTATCACTCATGACAAGGCAAGAAAAATGATACTCTGGAAAATGAGGGTTCTGATGACATGACAACCTTGATAGACAGAAAGGTCTGTTGATTTCTTATTTAGCTGACTGTAGCTAAACACATTTCATTGATAATTTTATTCTCAAGATGTCTTGCTTCAGAGTTACTTCTGAATTTTCTGAAGAATTTTTGCCTTAGTTTGCTTTTTCATTTTGTGGCAGGACAATGTATTTGTGATGTCGAATCGTAAATCAAAATATCCAGTGCTTCAAGTAGATTTAAGGTCGATATGATTAATTTTATAGCATGGGCTCAATCTGATTTATATATCTAGCATATATCTTACTGTGTTTTCCTAATAAGATATTGGTGATGATGCTTTCTCGGGTGATGTTATTGAACATTTCTACCAGTGATTTAAGCCCTGTTTTGTGACAATGCATACTTGCAGGTTGATTTCAGATCTAGTGGTTGTGATTGTTTCAGCTACCATTGGTGGCATTACCTTTTCCTGCTTGGGACAGCCAGTAAGTACTCATATGATATCCTTGAATCATGATTATATCTCATTGCTGACTTATGCTGGGAACTTATTCAATAATGATTCTGCTATTTCATAGTGCTTCTTTAAAGGTTTAGTATGAACTTTATAATTATGATTGCAAGGTCATTGTTGGTTATCTTCTTGCGGGATCTCTAATTGGTCCAGGTGGCCTGAACTTCATTAGTGAAATGGTGCAGGTAATATTTTAACCATTTAACTCTTAGTTCTTTTTGATGAAGTTTGTTTTTTCTGTTGCTGCTTCAACTGCATGCTTTTAAGCTTTCATCCTTGCACAAATACTGTGTTCCTTATCTTCACTACTCTGTGCCTTAACCAGGTCTAATGTAGCAATCGTTCCAAATTTTCTAGTCATAAATCTGTATAAATCATCCTCTGGATGTTGTAAAACATTGAAAATAATTAAAAAAAAGCAGCATGGTAATTGAGTCTATCTTTACAGATACATAAAGGGCACAATCTTTTACATTTATTTTATGGTTAGATGTTCATATGCTCCTGTGGTTGGTGTGCTTACATGCTTATCTTTACATATCAATTATATAAAAACGTGTCTCAATCTTTTTAATTTTGTGCAGCTTTGTTATATGAGCTATTTATATTGCATATCTAAAAATATTTGCAAGGTACTTTATCTTGTTTTCTGCCCGGCACTGCCCTGGTTGCCAACACCCACACCGCTCTTCCTCCTCCTCTCCCCTACCAAAACACATTCAAAACAATAACCAATCCCAATGTACTCATGCCTATCCAACATTGTGAGGCTGGTTTTTCAAAATTTCCTCACACACCATTGCATATGTATACACATGTTATGCAATTGATATGACATCCAGAAGTTTGCATGGTTGATGCATTCAAGAATTATTTTGCTGCTGCCTGATTGATGAAACTGATCAGAGTGAGTATAACGCAAGCAGCTTAA